>VMDO01006927.1:0-95633 GCA_007922755.1 Pedetes capensis | reverse complement strand
GTTGTTGTTGTTAGGTGCCATCGAGTCAGTATCCGACTCATAGCGACCCTCTGTACAACAGGGGAAACACTATTGTCAGTGCTTCTCTGCTGTTCATAGGGTTTTCAATGGCAGATTGATTTTTGGGAGGGGGTTGCCAGGTCCTTCTCCCAAGCCTACAGCTTCTGGTGTTCCCAGGCAGTCTCCCATCCAGGTACTAACCAGGCCTGACCCTGCTTAGCTTCTGAGATCTGACGGGATCGGATGCCCCAGGGCTACAACTGCAGGCTTTGATCTTTGGGAGCAAGTTTTAAATTGCTCCACACGTGGGGTAGAGTGAATGTACTAAATTAAATTTTACCTCCTGGAGGGCAAGAGGGAAGGATTGCCTACTTAAATTGTCTGGAATTCTTCTGTAAGGAAGATTTGTTTTTCCTTTCCCATTTACCATATATTCTTGAATGTAATCCATGCCCTTTCAAGAGTTTTAGAGGGTTACGAAATCAGATGTGGATTAGAATACTGTGCAGACTGGATTCATGGTCGAGAGCTCCCCGGTGTGAATCCAATATGCTTGTGATTCTAATCCTCATCTGATTTTGTAGTCCTCTAAAATTGTTGAAGCCTGCAGCCGCAGCCCTGTGGCATCTGATCCCATCAGATCTTGGAAGCTAAGCAGGGTGGGGCCTGGTTAGTACTTGGATGGGAGACCACCTGGGAACACCAGGTGCTGTAGGTTTGGGAGACAGATCCGGGAACCCACTCCCAAAAATCAATCACGTGAAAACCCTATGAACAGCAGAGACGCACTGACAATAGTGTTTTGCCTGTTGTACACAGGGTTGCTATGAGTCAAACACTGATTCAACGGCACCTAACAACAATAACAACAAAACTGTTGAAAGGGTGTGGATTAGATTTGAGGCTATATAGCATCCATTAACTAAGTCATTTACTTGGGTTATAATCCAACTCTACATCATCATCATCATCATCATCATTATGATTATTATTATTATTTGCTCAAATTGTTCTAGCTTTGGGTGTATGGAGCCCTTTGAGCTTGGTTCCTGTGTTCCTTGGACATACCTCCATCTTTTATTTCTTGGGCATGTCCTTATTTTATGGCATTGCTAGATGCTCAAGACTCATCTTGTATTTGCTTTAGCCCTAGAATCAGCAGCTTCTCCAAGGAATTTTAGTTCATTTTCTTGGAGAATGGTACTTAGAAACCAAGATCTGAACTCTAAAATGTGCTTGATACTACTGGGGTGTCGTTGAGAAAACTGGCTCCCACCATTCACCATTCATTTACTGTTAAATTTAAATATATGTATAAATAAATTTAAATATATATATGTATGTGTATATATATATGTGTATATATGTATATATATACACACACACACACACACACACATATATATAGTCAATTCAGACTTGTTATCTCATATACTGTGAGAAATAACTTTGTCAGCTAGCATTTAGATGATTCCTCTTAGGATATTGTCAAAACACTATTTTTCAAAGTTACTTGATTACTTGTGAACTTTTTATTCCCTACCCCATTTGGTGAGGGCATGTGTTTGTGTGTGTGTGTGTGTGTGTGTTGTTGTTGTTGTTGTTGTTGTTGTTGTTCTTTGGTCACAGACTGCAGTCCATTCTGGGATCTGCAAACTCCTAATTGATTTTCTTAAAAAAACTTTTTTACATACATTAGAATTCACTCATTGTGGTACAAAGTTGTATGGGTTTGACAAACTCATAGAGTCATCTATCCACCATCTTAGTGTTATGCGAAATAGTTCCGTCACCCTGAAAATTCCTTTGTGTATTTATTGTGCAATAAACTACTCTTACTTTTAACCCTGGAAATCACTGACTTACCTTCTTCCTCTGTGGTTTTGCCTTTTCCCAAAATGTCATATGAATAAAAATATACTACATGTAGTCTTTGGGGTTGGCTTGTTTTACTGAGTAAGATGTATTAGACATGTGCCCACGTTGTTGGGTGAGTCAATAGTATATTCTTGTGTTTTTAAATCACTAAATGTTATTACACTGGGTAGATGAACCATGATTTGTTTATCCATTCCTCTTTGAAGGGCATCTTAAATGCTTCCAGTTTCGGGCTCTTAGGAATAAAGTTCCTATAAACATGTGTGGGTTTTTGTATGTTGATAAGTTCTCAGATTGCTTGGAAATCTGTATACCTAGAAGTTTGATTGCTAAATCGTATGGTAAATCTATGTTTAGCATCTTAAGAAAATGCCAAAGTGTCTTCCAAGTGGCTGTACAAGGTGCCTTCTCACCTGCCCTCCCATGGAGAAAGTAAATCACTCTGCATCCTTGTCAGCACTGGGTGTTTGCAGTACCTTGGATTTTAGCCATTCCAATAGGTATGTGTCTGTATAGAATTGTTTAAATCTGCATTTTTCAAATGACAAATGCTGTTCAGTACTTTTCATATCCTTATTAGCTATCTATATATCTTCCTTGGTGAAATATATTTTCAGTTTTTTTGCTGGGTTGTTTGTAGGGCTATTTGCATATTGTCCATATTGTTGAGTGTTAGGAGATTTGGTATGTCCTACGCACTAGTTGTTCATTAGATTTGTGATGTGAAATTATTTTCTCCCAGTTTTGGCTTATCTTTTCATTCTTTTAACAGTGTGCTATGAACTGAATCGTGTCCTGTCCAAATTCATACATTGAAGCCCTAACTTCTAATGTGACTGTTATTGTCAATAAGGCCTATAAGAGGCAATTAAAGTTGTTGTTAGGTGCATTGAGTTGGCATCTGACTTCATAGCGACCCTATGTACAAGGAAAACACTATTGTCAGTGCTTCTCTGCTGTTCATAGGGTTTTCAATGGCAGATTGATTTTTGGGAGTCCTTTGCCCAAGCCTACAGTACCTGGTGTTCCCAGGCAGTCTCCCATCCAAGTACTAACCAGGCCCAACCCTGCTTAGCTTCAGAGAGGGATCTGATGCCCCAGGGCTACGGCTGCAGGCAATTAAAGTTAGTGAGCTCATAAAAGTATGAGAGTGGGGCCCTAATCCACTAGGATTATTGTCAGCATAAGAAGAGATACCAGAGTCTCTCCATCACCATATGAGGACACAGCAAGGATTACTCTATGTCATGTGGGCATAATCTTTGATTGTTGTTACTTGTGAATTTCTGAAGGTTTTTTTTTCTTTCTTTCTTTTCTTTTCTTTCCTTTCTTGCCCCCCCCCCCCCTTTCTTTCTTTTGACACAGAGTCTCACCTTGTAGCTCAGGCTGGCCTGGAACTCACCATGTAGCCCAGGCTGACCGTGAACTTGTAATGAACTCATATCGATACTCCTGCCTCAGCTTCTGGAGTGCTGGCAATACAGACATGTGCCACCACCCTCAGCTCAAGTTTTTCTTTAATTGGTTTTACTGAGATATAGTTCATACGCAAACAGTACAATCTGGTGGACTTTAGTATGGAATACTAAACCACATTTTTTTTTTTTTTTACTGTGATAAAACACACAGAAAATTGATGTTCGGATCCTTTTAGGTGTGTAGTTCCTTGGCATTAGGTACATTCACACTGATGTGCAACCATCCCTACCATCTATCTCAGAATGTTTACACCATCCCTAGCAGGAACTCCACATCCATTAAATAATAACCCCCTGCTCCTCCCAATCCCTAGGTTCTGTGTGATTCTGTAAACAGAATCATACATTTGTTCTTTTGTGACTACTTATTTCACTTAGCATAATGTCTTCAAAGATCGTTCATGTTGTAGCACATGTCAGGATTTCCTTCCTTTTTAGGGCTGAATAATATTCCCTTGTATGTATAAACCACATATTTGTTTATTCATTCATTTGTCAATGGACATTTGGGTTGTTTCCAACCTTTTACTATTTTGAATAATGCTGCTATGAACATTGACCTGCCATGTTTTTAACTTAAAATGATACATTTTTAATATTTTCCTTTGGTTTAAATACAAAAGAATGGATACCCTGTGCAAAGTCTTGCTCTTACCCATACTCACAGCTATTTGTTTCCCTTCTTCATGGACAGCCTTTGTCATTCATTTCTTCTGTGTCCTTTCCAGAGATGCATGGCTTCCCTTTCTTTCTGACACAGATGACACAGTTGGATACACATTGTTACATATCCGTTTTTAATCTTTTAAATTTAACAATGTTTCTTGGAGATGCAAATTAAAAGCATTTTTATTATTTTCTACAGCTTCACCAAATATCGTTTTATGAATGTACCATTCTTTATTTAACCACCCATTATTGATTGTATTTAGGTGGTTTCCAATCTTGAACTTTATAAATACAGCTGCAATAATGAACGAATTGTTGTTGTTGTTGTTAGGTCGGTAACCAACTCATAGTGACCCTCATGAGGTTTTCAATGGCTGACTGTTTCGGGATTGCCTTGGGAGTGGATTGCCAGGTCCTTCTCCCATTTTGCAGTGCTGGGAATCAAACCCGGGACCTCAGAGATTGCAGAGCAGAGCTCTACCAACTGAGCTAAATCCCAGCCAGCAATGAACAAATAGTCTTGTAGAAACATCATTTTTACTTGCGAATACATTTGTATGATATATTCCTAGAAATGGAGTTTTTCAAAGATACTGCATGAGTAATGTATATATATATATATGTGTGTGTGTGTGTGTGTGTGTGTGTGTGTGTGTGTGTATATATGTATATATATATATATATATAGTCAAATGTCTATAGATATGTATCTATATATAGATATCTCAAAATTACTCATATAGACTTGAATAATATATTTAGACAAATTGCCCTCTGTGGAAGTAGCTCCAATTTATGCTCCCATCAGCAGTGCCTGAGAGAGTCGGCCTGCACAACCTTGCCAACAAGCTCATTATCAAAGTTTTTGATGCTGTCTTGTTATGCCCAAAGTTCGAGTTCCCCAAAGGCCACCAGGGAGTCCGAAGTCGCATGCAATAACAAAGAGCTCGAGGGGGTACCGCACCTGATTGGCCCAGTGGTTCAGTGTCAGGACCCTGACTCAGTGCAGGGTAAAGGTTTTTATTGTGGATTACAAGTGGGGAAAGAGGGGGTGGAGAAAGTCAAAGTCAGATGAGGTGAGGCTTTGAGTTGCTAAAGTATGCCATTCAGAGGCACAGGGGTCTGCTGTTGAAAGTCAAATAAGGTGGGGCCTTGAGTTGCTAAAGTATGCCATTTGTGTTATCTTGAGGTCTGGGAGTTCTCCAAGTTACTGGCCATATCTATAGCCCTTTGATCTGGCCCAGAGCATTCTGTTCTTGTGATTTTTTTTTTAATTAGAAATTTTTAATGTACATCATAATGTGATTCATTTTGACATGCTTTTCGTTGTGACAATTTTCATATATGCAATTTGATAAGCATTATACATATAGGTTACCCCTTACCCTCCTCTATGTTCCCCCCTCCCCCCTTCCTATCTAAGTTTCCCATCCAAGTCTTCTCTATCTTTTACTATATAGTATTTTTCTATAGGTCCTTGGGTTCCATTTCTGTTTAAGATAGAAACTTTTCCTGTAGTGGTCTTTGTTTCTATCTTGTTAGAACAATTACATGCGATTTTTAGTCCATTTGTATTGACCTCATTCTTGTGATCTTTTAAAGGAATTTGTAGAGCGGAGCCTGTAAGACAGAATCCTAAGATAAGGGGGTCATCCGGGCTCTTGGTCAGTCTGGGCGTCTCAGTCTAATCTGATAGGTGGAAAATGGTGTCTGACATGCACTTGTCCAAGAAAGCACACAGTCGCCTTACTCATCATAGTAAAAACACTCTTGTCCCAATAAAACAGACTGTGAAGATTGTGCGATCCCCAGAAGGGCATCTTCCTTAGTGCCCATGTCGGAGAGGTCCATGGGGGACAGTGGGCAAGACGCTCTTCCCAGGGAAGGGACACATGGTCACAGAGGCCCATAGGCCATCCCAAGAGCAGAACCGGCACTGCCAGGGTGGCCGAGCAAGGCTGCCCTCTGCCAGCCGGAGGCTTTGCTCTGCTCATCCGCAGTGGGATGTGGCAGGTGCGTCGTGGCTGGTGACTGCCTTGTGCTTTCCATTCCCCTGGTTTCTGAAGTGTTGATCCAATTATTTCACTGCTACTTCATCACTGAGTAGTGGGTGAACTCAATAGTATTGCTTCTTAGCTGATAGGTCAGCAGGAGCCCAGAAGGCACATTTGGGCCCACCATCCTGGCCTTTGAGCTGGACATGGTGACTGGATCACAGATTGGGACACTGCCTGGTTGCATGGGTAGACTGTGGAAGACACAGTTGGAGCCTTGAAGAACATTCACTTGACGATCCTGGGTCTGTTCTCTCTTGCTTACCAAATGCTGATTTTGTTGGGATGTGGAGAATTTGCCCAGCAGCAAGGAATGAATCATGATGGTTTCAGCCCACTCCAGCGGCCTTCAGGGAAGTGTCCTGCTTTTCTGATAAAAAGATCCGATGCAAATGGAGGCATCATTCTTTCTCTAATCTTCCTACCTTGATTCAGGCAAGATGCCTGGAGCTTCAGCAGCTCTCTTGTGACAATGAGGCAATGGTTAAGGATGGTGAGGTAGAATATGAAAAAAGAGACTGGGTCATTAGCTTCACTGGACTAAACTCTGCAGTTTTTATTTCCAGGATTCACTCATGTTATATGATATAATTGAAGTCTTTATTGTTTCAGCCACTATTAACAGGAATATTTCATTACTTAGACCTGAAAACTTTCCTGATGGATACATGCAGATTGCCAAAGTCTCATTCTTTCATAACAAATGGGATTTTTTTTTTTCAGTTTTAAACTCTGACTGTATCAGATACATAATCCTAGGTTCCTCTCCCAGTTTTCCCTGAGGCTGATTGCCCAAACCACCGTACTTTCTGTGCCAATTGTTGAAAAGTGTGAAGGGTCTGAGATTTTGTTCTATTTGTAAGCCAATAAATTGTCTTTCCAGAGTCTCACGGATCCTTACCGAAGATACAAGTCTCCTCAGTCAATGACAAAGGACTTTATTACTCACTGCAATGGCTACAACCAGTGCAGGAATATTTATTCCAGGTCTGTGAGCCCCAGGGATGCAAATATGTCCTGACCGTGTCTGCATATATAGTGCATTTCAAAACAGGAACCTAAAGCTTAAGTGACCTGAATCTTTGATAACAGGCGTCAACCTGTCTGACTCTTGCTTTGGAAGACGGCATTGTCTTTATGACGCTGGGTGGAAAACCAAGCTGCCTGCTCTCTACTGCTGAGGAAGACGCTGTCTATTTTTCTAAGGCACTCAACTCTAGAAACTATTGTTTCTAGAATTGAAAACCTAGCCTGGATCAAAGACAGTCAGAACCCCTGAACTAAGACATGCAGAAAGGTGGGACACTAGAGGAACTTGTCTCTAAATCAGTCTGTATTCCTCATTGCAAGTAATAGAAATAGACCCTGGCTGGTTTAAGCAGAACGAGGAATTTGTTAAACAACAACAACAATAACAACAATATAAGACATAGCCATCCTAGAGAGCTAGATATATGGCAGCATCTAATAGCTTTGAAATGCTCTGACGATTGGACTCAGCAATTCCACTCCTCAGAATATCCCCTCCAGGGACACTTGCACATGAAAACCAGGAGCCACGCACATGGCGGTCTACAGCAGCATTATTCACATGAACACGACATTGGAAGTAACTCATACATGGGCCCATAGGGGAATGAACAAATCACGGCGCATCCGTTCAGTAGAATTCAATGGAGCCACAGCAGTGAAAAGCAACGACCTAATCGTCACATCTGTCACCCTGGAGGAATCCCGTAATCACAATGCTAAGTGGGAAGAGCCAGAAGATCCACCTCGTCCGCCACCATTTATGTGAAGTTTGAGACTATGTGAGATGATTATCACCTAGTGCTTTGCGTTTCATCCATGTGTGGAGAAGCGGTCAAGACAGATGGAGACGGCTATGTCTGTTCCGAGCCAGCCTTGCCCCTCTAGGGAGAATCAAGTAGGATTTATCTGCTTTGGGAGAGTTTTGCTTTTAAGTTTTTCTGCCTGCACACCTGCTATGCCTTACCTTTGCTCACTGAGCTCAGGCTTCAGGAAGATGCCACTGACCAGCCCGCTGCATGGCACAGACGGGCAGACCTGGGCTCAGAGGCCACCAAGCCAGGACCAAGGGACAGAACAGCAGCACATCCCAGTCCAGAGCTGGGCTGGGGGGACAGCACGGTGCCCCTGCTGAGCACCAGGCCCTCTGTGGCAGCACCAGGACCCTGGACCCTCGAGTGGGCTGCTGCTCCCAGCGTGGGTCTCCCCCTCTTCCTGCAGGGCTTGATCTTGTTAACCCGGTTGCTCCTGGCTTCTCAGCCTGTCTCGCTTGCTCCTGGTCCAAAGGCCACAGTGTGGGCGGGGCCAGCAGAGATCAGGCTGCCTGGGGAGCTGGAAAGGTGAGCAGGTGGACTTTTAGCTCCCTTAGTGGGGCTGGGATTTAGCTCAGTTGGTAGAGCGCCGCTCTGCAGTCTCTGAGGTCCTGAGTTCAATTCCCAGCACCACAGAAATGGGAGAAGGATGTGGCAACCCACTCCCAAGGCAATCCCAAAACAATCAGCCATTGAAAACCCTATGAGGGTCGCTATGAGTCAGACACGACTTGACGGCACCTAACAACAACAACAGCAACAACAAGTGGGAGATGGACTCTTTCACTAAAATTCAGAAGCTGGGAGCACCCCAAATGTTGGGAGGAGGTTCTGGTTCTCTGTGATATGAAAAATGAGTATTAAGTCGGGTGCGGTGGCTCATGCCTGTAATCCCAGCAGTTGGGGAGGTGGAGGCAGGAGGATCAAAAGCTCCAGACTAGAGGCAGTCTGTGTAATTTAGTGAGACCCTGTCTCAAAAAATAAAAAAGTGGGCTGAGGGTGCAGCTCAGTGGTACAGCACTTGCAAAGCATACAAGTGGGAGGCCCTGGGTTCAAACCCCAGTACTGCAGAAAAGACAAAGAAAGAAAGAAAGAAAGAAAGAAAGAAAGAAAGAAAGAAAGAAAGAAAGAAGAATATTCTCTGCACCAAAGCCTTCGCTACATTTGCTCACATATAGTAAAGACGGCATCTGAGGCAGAAGAAATACAAGATGGGAAAAGATGGAAGAGAGGTTTTCTTCCCTAGGATATGGGGGAAAGAAACAATAGGGATAAAATAAAATGGACTAAACCTTCCCTAGTTAAAGGGGGTATGGAGTCTCATTCTGTCCGTGATTAATCCTAATTAGCTAATTTTTAAATTATTATTATTTAGCCAAAATGATCTGCATTTTGGGGCCATAGGATCTTGTAAGTTTGGGACTCTCCCCTGCCTTGGAAAGATGCCAGGTTTGCCATGAAAGCCCAGGAGGCTGTGGTCAGAGGGATGAGCTTTTTTTTTTTTTCCCCAGTACTGGGTGTTGAACCCAGGGGCTCACCCTTGCATGCTCTGCAAGTGCTGGACCACTGAGCTGCACCCCAGCCCATTTTTTGTTTTGTTTTGTTTTTACTTTTTGAGACAGGGTCTCGCTAAATTATGCAGACTGCCTCTGGTCTCGAACTTGCGATCCTCCTGCCTCCGCCTCCTGAGCCGCTGGGATTACAGGCGTGTGCCACTGCACCCGGCTTAGGGATGAACTTTTCTGAATGGTGGGGCTGCCCCCTCTTCCCTTGTGGTAAAGACGAAATCCGACATGAATAAAATCAGAGTGCCATGTCCGGTACAGAATTCCCTCCTTCCCTTATATTCCAGCTTTCTGTTCTTCAGACCTAGCGCTGGGCTTAGGAAGCACCTCGTGGTGTTTGCCGAATGGATGAGCGGGGCTCCTTCCTGACATTCTTAGGCTTGTCACTACCCCGTGTGAGCAGCCTGGTGCGATTCTTCTCAGAGACAGCCTCTAGGGGACTTTCATGGACCAACTGGACGTCGGTCAGCACTTTTGCTCATGCGTGAAACCATGGACACAGGGGACACACAGGTGTGCGCTCAGCTCCAGGGTCAGTGCCATGGATCTCACTGTCAAGGGGCTGGAAGTTGCAATGGGGGGCCAAGCTTGTCAATTTCAACCCCCTGGAAGGGTGAGGACCACAGTGCCGGTCAGCACAGGCAATGAGCAGCTCTGGTCCCAACATCCTCACATCTGCCTCTGGATCCCAATGGCGTGCCACGGATTCCCAGGGCTTCCTCAACCAATGGATGCTCAGCTGACGATTGTTAACTATTTTACCAGAACATCCCGAGACAATGACATCCTTACGCACATTTCCCAGCATGCTCGCACTGCAAGTTTTACTTTACTTCTACGTCTCTAGTCTCAGTGGTCTTTTGAGCCAGGGATTAGTCAGGTCCCATTTCAAATTTCCTGCTTCATCTTGTTTCGAAAGCTCTGTTCCCACTTTCATCTCCCCTTCTTCCTACCGAGAAGGATCATGACTAAAACAACCTCCACTGAGAACTAATTACGGAGATAGCAATGAAATTGCTCTATCAACAGTCTCATTAACCCAATCACTCGGGATAAACCCTGATGGAAATTAGTCAAGGCTGTAACGTGGCAGGGGGTGGGCTCGCCACAGCACAGGAGGGACTGAGCAGCCCATCTGGCTGCAAATGTTGACGCATGGTGCTGAGGAATAACAGTGGAGGAAAGGGAGGCGTGGGGGTGAGGCCAAGGAGGGAAGAATCACTCAAAAGTAGCACTCGTGCATGGACAAAATTCAGCACCATTGTGGAAAGAGCAAATTGCAGAATGAGAGAAAAGATTTTGAAATCTGCAGAACAGCTGCTTATGATAGTTTTACCTACGTGCTCAAGTAGTTGTTGTTAGGTGCTGACTCATAGTGACCCTTTGTACAACAGGAGAAACACTATTGTCAGTGCTTTCACTGCTTTTCATAGGGTTTTCAATGGCGGATTGATTTTTAGGAGGGGGTTGCCAGGTCCTTCTCCCAAACCTACAGCACCTGGTGTTCCCAGGCGGTCTCCTATCCAAGCATTAACCAGGCCCGACCCTGCTTAGCTTCCGAGACCTGATGGGATCGGATGCCACAGGGCTATGGCTGCAGGCTATGCTCAAGTAGAGAAACCACTAAATATCTGCAGACATGGAGGACTCTGAACTTAGGATAGTGGTTACCTCTGGGGAGGGAGGTTGGATGGTGGGATTCAGGTAGGGACTCAGGTGTTGTGATGCTCCAATTCGACCCCACAAGATCTGAAGGGAAAGGAAGGAAAATGTGCAAGGACAGTTCTGCTACCCCATGGAAACAGCTAAGGTGTTAGAGTGGGAAGGGAATGGAACCTGATGGAGGAATCTACATCCTGGTACTGTCTGTGCTGTGGCTCGGCTGTGAGGAACTTCTGAGCTTCTTTTTAAGGACTAAAAAAAAATCATGATTGGCTCATCTTCTTTCAGGTGCGCTTGTGAAAATCCTATACACATTGTACATAAATAAACACATCATCATGGCTGACAAGTGATCTCCTAATGAGGGATTTTTTAGAGTAAGTCCGGCTAAGTTTTAGTAGATTGGGTTGAGCTTGGCAGGTACGATTGAGCTTTAGTGGGTGTGGTTGAGCTCTAGTATGGCTGGGTGCTAGGAGGTATGTTTGTTGTTAAGTGACTTCTGGTCAAATCTGGCTCATTCCAACCCTATGTACAACAGAATGAAACACTACCTGACACTGTGTCATGGACATGATCTTATGTTTGAGCTCATTGTTGCAGTCACTGCGTTTCTTCTCTCTCTCTCTCTCTCTCTCTCTCTCTCTTTTTTGTGGTGCTGGGGGTTGAACCCAGGGCCTCGCACTTGCATGCTTTGCAAGTGCTATACCACTGAGCTGCAACCTCAGCCCATTTTTTTTTTCTACTTTTTTTTGAGACAGGGTTTCGCTAAATTACGCAGACTGTCTCTGGTCTTGAACTTTTGATCCTCCTGCCTCCGCCTCCTGAGTCGCTGAGATTACAGGTGTGCACCACTGCGTCCGGCTGTTTCTTTTCATGTTGAGTCATGCCACATCAGCAAACGGAGATCCCAGGGGCTTTACTCCATTCTCATCATTAAGGTCAACTCTACTTTGAGGAGGCAACTCTTCCCCGGTCATTTCTTGAATGCCTTCCAGCCTGGGGGGCTCATTTTGCAGCACCATACTTGACAGTGCTTCTCTGCTATTCAGGGTTTTCAATGGCTAGTTGTTTCGAGAATGGGCTGCCAGGTCCTTCTCCCTAGTCTGTCTTAGTCTGGAAGCTCAGCTGAAACCTGTCCAACATGGGTGGCCCTGCTGGTATCTGAAATACTGGTGGCATAGCTTTCAGCATCACAGCAGCATGCAAGCCCCCACAGTGTGACATGCTGACAGACACGGGGTGGAGACGGGACAGTAGGTACGACTGGGCTTTAGTAGGTGTGATTGTTCAGTCAATATGGCTGAGCTATAGTAGGCGTGGGCTGGGATTTAGCTCAGTTGGTAGAGTACTGCGCTGCAGTCTCTGAGGTCCCAAGTTCAATTCCCAGCACCGCAAAAATGGGAGAAGGGCCTGGCAATCCACTCCCAAGGCAATCCCAAAAGAGTCAGCCAATGAAAACCCTATGAGGGTCGCTATGAGTTGGATACCTACTCGACGGCATCTAACAACAACAACATAGTAGGCGTGATTGAGCTTTAGAGTAGGTAAGGATGAGGTGTAGAGGAGGCGTGGTTGACCTTAGCAGGTTTGGTTGTGCTGGGAAAGACTGTGGTGAGCTACCAGCAAGGTATTCATCAGTAATTCAGAGCTTAGACGTAGGAAACAAAATTGTTTTTGGAAGTCTGACCTGCAAAACATTGTGGACACTTCCCTAAAGATTTTCCCCAGTTGTGCATGTGCTGCATTCAGGGGGTGTCCACGCCTTACAGCTCTTGTCAGGACCTTTGAGAGGGTGGTGCTGTGTGGAGGCCTCCTGATGCCACTTGCAGCTCCTTGACCTGCCCGGCCTCTGGGGCGGAAATGATTGCGCAGGATTCACTTGGCTGTGGGAGGCGGAGGCTCTCAGGCTTCCCATTGGTGTAGCTTCCTCAGGACACAAGGTGGAGGAAATTGTACCCAGGTACTCTCCCCTGGGGTCCTTCCTTAAAAGACAATCCTTTCAATGAACCCCATTATTTATCACCAAGTTGGCAAATCATTTGGGTTATTTTAAGACAAAGGACCGCTGATGCTGTGACGTCCCAGCGATCCCTGCTGTCTGCCCATTCTCCACGCCTGCCTCTGTCTCTTCATGTCTCTGGGTCTGTTTCTTTCTTCCAGGTTTTACCTGTCATTTCTTCTCCTCCTCTTCGTTCTCTTCCAAGCCCTTCCCTGCTATCATCTATGTAAACTCTCAGTTTCCCAGATGTCTTCTCTCTCTCCTGCATCTCTTTTTCCTGGGTCTGTGTAGGTCTCTCTCCTTACTTTATGATTCTCTGAATGTCATCTGATGCCTATTGGGGACCAAGAGGAATTGTCCTGCGTTGAAATGGTCGCTCATATTCACACTAGTGCTTCTTCCCTCTTTTTCTGCAGGAACACATTTGTCCTGAGTAGAGTGTTCCAGAGGAAAGCAGAAGTGAGCCAGTATTCATTTTTTCCCACGTGTAGGCCAGTCCTGACTCCTACCAGCCACCAGCATGGGAAGCCATTACTGATTACACTGGGCCATGGTTGAGAGCGTTCCTTTGGGGAAGCAATTCCAGAGAAGGAATTACTGGGTGAGTGATGTGACATTGCTGCTCAGATATGATTATATTTTGGGGATCTGGAGAGCAGTTCAGTAGAGAGAAAAATTTCTATTTCAAGCGGTCATAACTTTTCACTGTAGCATGTCCCTGCCGATGGTATTGAAAAGAAAAATAAACAACATAAAATTCTTTTTCCAAACGTCTGTGTGGTCACTTTTCCAGCCTGGACTCCCAAGCCAGGGCCTGTGGAAGGAGGACCGGATTTACTTAAGCTGGTGGAACAATCAGCGCTCCCACGCTGAGGAAGTCGCAGGCCTGGGCAGTGAAGAGTGCAGGAGGTGTCCTGTTGTTGTTGTTGTTAGGTGCTGTCAAGTCGGTATCCGACTCAAAGCGACCCTCATAGGGTTTTCAATGGCTGACTGTTTCAGGATTGCCTTGGGAGTGGATTGCCAGGCCCTTCTCCCATTTTTGTGGTGCTGGGAATTCAACTTGGGACCTCAGAGACTGCAGTGCAGCAGCGCTCTACCCACTGAGCTAAATCCCAGCCCCGAGGTGTCCTGAGGCAGCTGTTATGTGAGCCAAGGCGGGACGTGAGGTTGCAAGGAAGAGCTCCTGCCTCTTCTCTGGGTCTCAGGTCTTCATGGTTCATGACAACAGCACGGTTGGAAGAGTTTCTCTGGTTAGGTGTTCAGGTTGGAGCTGTGTTGAAGGAGTGCTGACGTTAACTTCGATTCACATGTGTACGCATTCTCTCTCTCTCTCTCTCTCTCTCTCTCTCTCTCTCTCTCATCCACCCACCCTATGCATCAGGTTGCCATGTGCACAGATGTCCCATGCAGAGTGCGATTGCCCCTCTTCCCCTGAAGTGGCCTTGCCCACACCCTGTGTCCCATGGCTTTGTCTTGGTGCCTGCTGCCTCCTGCCTGCAGACCTTGTGATGCCAGCTCCTTTCCCTAGGTCCTGTCCCACCATTTTGTCGGGGTGGTGCCCTCCTGGTCTCCTGCTTGCTGGCCCAGGGCATAGGCCGAGCGCTTCTTGTTCTGGCCCTCACTGGACACAGGGAGGCCTCACAGGGTAGCAGGTCAGAGCACAGGCTCTGGGGGCCGACCTCAAATGCTGGATCCTGGCCCTGTGCCTCGGCAAACCGGGTAGGCTCTCTGTGCAGCCTCCTCACCCTTCAGAAGGATGAGGGTGTCTCCCTCAGGGGGCTGCAGTGAAGGGTAAATGAGGCCCTCAGAGGAGGCCTGGACACTCAGAGAATTATTGCGGTCAGAGAACAGGTTAGCCCAACCCTACCTGGCTCCTCCTTTACTTACCTTCTCTCTTTTGGCCTCAGGAATGGGACAGAAGCAGCCTGGAGCTTCAGCAGGCTCCAGGTGGGGAGACTAGGGTCCCCACTAGGGTCCAGGTGGGGAGAGGCCCATGGAGTCTGTGCTCCCTGGGAAGAGGCCCCTCCTGCCTCCCAGGGTGACTGGCGCTTCCCGGATGGGCGTGTGTCATTCCTGGTTCTGGGTTCTGGAGCCTCTTCGTGCTGAGCACCAGGCGCTTGATGAAGCGGGAAGGCACAGGGGTGGATGGTGATGTGCCAACTTCCATCTTAGACCAGAATGCAGGTTCCAAAGATGTTCTGAAAGAAATTCTTCCATTTAATAGCCCCAAGAAATAAAATTTATGTTGAGAGAAAGGCCAGGTTTCACCTTATCAAAAACACACTTCCAACAGAGCCACCCAAACAGAGAATGATCATGCCTGGGAGAGACTAAGGTAGCCGATGATGGAACTTTATCACAGGTGTGGTTGGGTGGTCAGAAGCAAATGACAGGACAAGGTGGTTTTAAGAGCTCTTGCTATTCTAAGGCTCCAGGAGTCTGCAAAAGCCATGTAGCCCTGGGGGGCATCTTGGTTATATTATTTGTTTGCTCATTTTACACCTTTAAAAAGTCACAGTTCTCTCTGCCGTCTTCAAGCACATTTGAGTTTCATGACTGTCAAGTGTAGTGAGGACATGGATTCTTGGTCCCCTCCTCCCTCACCACTTCACCTTTCTTCTGAATGACCCCTCCAACATCCAGCAAGTACCAACACTCGCTGTGAGCCAGGGCAGGGCTTGGCTCGAGGCTGGACATAACCTGGGTGAGATGTGACTTCTGCCTTCAAGGAAATTTCCTTCTGGAATTGGCTGACACATACATAAGAGGAAAAGATTATTTCTTTTGTAAAAAAAAAATCTTTTTTTGGTCAGAATATTGTATTTTCTTAATTCATAAACATTCAAACAATATTAAAAGTATAGAATAAAGAAAGTAGAGATCTGAAACTATGAGAAACTATGTTCGAACTGAAGATCTTTTTGAGATATGGTCTCAGGATGTGTAGCTCAGGCTGGCCTCACACTGGTGCTCTCCCTGCCTCCTAAGTGCTGGCATTACAGGTGTGCAGCACCACACCCAGCTTACACTGAGTTTTGAATCTGATCCTCTGTAATCCTGGTAGTCAAGGTTGCAGAGCAAGGAGATTTGACCAAGGATGTTTCAGAAAGAGTTAACACAGGATCCCATGTGGAAATGTCTGAGCACTCACAGTATTGAGGGCTCTGTAAACTGCGAGTAAGTGAGAGATGAGGTTTGAGAAAGAAGCACATGAGGCGACGGAAAATACTTTTAGGTCACACTAAAGCAGTGGTTAGGGCTGGGATTTAGCTCAGTTGATAGAGCGCCACTCCGCAGTGTTCTGAGTTTGATTCCCAGCACCACAAAAACGGGCAAAGGACGTGGCAACCCACTCCCGAGGCAATCCCGAAACAATCAGCCATTGAAAACCCTATAAGGGTCTCTATGAGTTGGACATGACTCGACAGCACCTAACAACAACAAAGCAGTGGTTCACAAAGTGGCACCCTAAGACCAGCCATATCAGTATCACCTGGACACTTGTTAGAAATATAGATTATCAGGGCCCACAAAAACTACTGAATCAGAAACTCTGAGGAACACTCCCAATATGATTTTTTCTCCTTGTACAGTAGCCTTTCAGGTGTTTAAAGTTTGGGGGGAAAAAAGAAAAAGAGAAAAGGAAGGAGGAGGAGGAAAAGGAGGAGGAGAAGGAGAAGAAGGAGGAGGAGGAGGATAGAAATGACCTGAAATCCTGCTATTGTGGGATAACCACGTTATACATCAATCACGCATATGAAAAGATACATATTATAAATAGAAAAGGATGGGGTGAGGTTATGAGTACTAAAAACAGAAACTTTCTCTTGTAAATGGTTTATATCATGACAGGTGAATATACAGGGCACTATAGGAGTCTAGTGGGCTGGGATTTAGCTCAGTTGGTAGAGCGATGCGCTGCAGTCTCTGAAGTCCCGAGTTCAATTCCCAGCACCGCAAAAATGGGAGAAGGACCTGGCAATCCACTCCCAAGGCAATCCCGAAACAGTCAGCCATTGAAAACCCTATGAGGGTCACTATGAGTCGGATACCGACTCGACGGCACCTAACAACAACAACAACAACATAGGAGTCTACACTCAGGTTGGGTGGGGTCAAAGAATCCTTTCTTAGCAGGAGGCCTGGAACATTCTAGACCCTTTCAGGGTTCCTCTTCCTGCTGCCTGGCTCTACAGCTTCCAGCCTAGCTCTCCTGGTTCTCTCCTTGCTATTTCTTTTGATCCTGCTTAGAAACAGGAACTTGCCCCTTCCTCCTTCAATCAAAGAGCAGCTTTATTGTTTCAAGCATACAGACATGAAAAAAGAATATGAAGATGACCCACATACCCATTACCCAGCTTCATCAATATTAACACGGAGCCATCTTGCCTTTATATTCTTTCAAAGAAATTACACATTACAGTTATGACCGAAGCTCCCCGGGCACCCTTCATTCATCTTTCCCCTCCCTCCCTCTCTTTCCAGAGGGGATCATGCTCATGAATTTGGCTTTTATCATTTCCATCTGCATCTTTATATTTTTTGCCACATATGCTATATATATCCATAAAAATTATAAAGCCTTGTTTTGCGGTCTTAAAAGTTTATGTAATGGTATTTTGTTGTAAATGTCCTTCCACATCTTCATTCTTTTGCGCAGCATTGTTTTGGGGATTTATTCCAAGTTGATAGATGCAGCTCCGGTGCTTCCCTTCTTCAATGCCATATGGTGTCCCAGTGCCTGGCACTTATCCATTCTCCTCTGGACGGGCACCGGGGTCACTTCCAGGCAGGGGGTGGGGGAGGGAGGCTTGTTTGGTTTTGTTTCCTTTAGGTACAATGAGCATTCTTGTACAGGTCTTTCCTCGGACATTGACAAAATTTCTTTAGGGCATTTATAGATTTTACATTGGCAGATCAGACACATTTTTAGCTGCACCAGAATTGTCCAAGCGCTCTCCAGGGTCATAGCCATTCACAGCCTGTGTGCCCCCTGGGATTTCCTGTTTCTCTCCCTCACTTTTCTGTCAGTTTGCCGTACTGTGGGGGTTTGCGTGTTGCTGTGATGTTGCAAGCTATGCCACTGGTATTTCAGATACCAGCAGGGCCACCCAGGGTGGACAGGTTTCAGCTGAGCTTCCAGACTAGGACAGACTAGGGAGAAGGACCTGGAAGCCCATTTCTGAAACAATTAGCCATTGAAAACCCAATGAATAGCAGAGAAACACTGTCAGGGATAGTGCGGGAAGATGAGCCCCCCAGGTTGGAAGGCCCTCAAAAGACAATGGGGAAAGAGCTGCCTCCTTAAAGTAGAGTCGACCTTAAGGATGGGAATGGAGGAAAGCCCCAGGCCTTCCATTTGCTGCTGTGGCATGACCCAAAATGAGAAAGAACAACTGTAAACATCCATTAGACATAGTGGCTGCAATAATGGGCTTAAACATTAAAAAAGATCACGTGCCTGGCACAGTGTCGGGGAGAGTTTCGTTCTGTTGTACATAGGATCGCTATGAATTGGACCCAACTTGACAGCACCTAACAAAACAACAAGTTCATCTCTGTTGACTTTCACAGGATCAGATGCTCCATGTTCTGTTAACCGGGTGGGTGTGAGTACATCTCATTGCTGTTTTTCTTTGTGTTTTTTTCATTGCGCATCTTTTCCTGCGTCCGTTGGCTACCTGGGTTTTCTCTCCCGGGAAATGCTCTTCATATCTGCTGGTTTTCCTTGTTGGATGTCCCCAGCATCTTTCCCACGGGAAACAGAAGAGAAGCCCTTGCCACCTAGGAGCTTGCTCGCCTGTCGATCCTCCAGATCCCACACAGCCTCAGCTTCAGACAAGGCCACTCTGTGATCAAGAAGGAAGGAGATCAGAGCAGGACCTCTTTGTAACCACATCTGAACGTTGGCAATAAGTGAGCATTGCCCAAGCCAGAAAATAATGTGCATCCCCTGAGGCAGGTAGAGTTCTCAGCTGACTCCCTGGATTCCAGGCCCCTGGTGTAGACATACCTGCCCTCAGTCACTCAGCAAACATGGCTATGTTGTTGTCATGAGGTGCTGTCGAGTTGGTACCTGACTCATAGTGACTCTGCGTACAACAAGCAAAACACTATTGTCAGTGCTTCTCTGCTATTCATAGGGTTTTCCAATGGCAGGTTGTTTTTTGGGAGTGGGTTGCTGGGTCCTTCTCTCAAACTTACATCACCTGGTGTTCTCAGGTGGTCTCCCATCCCATTACTAACCAGGCCCGACCCTGCTTAGCTTCTGAGATCTGATGGGTCAGATGCACAGAGTTACAGCTGCAGGCAAGACATGGCTCTAGTACTGTGGAAAAGGACTTAACAGGTGTCATTAAGGTCCTGATCACTTGGCTCTGGGTAGGGAGATTTCCCAGGTGCGCTCGGGCCAACCTCAGGAGCTTTTTAAAAGCAGAGCTTCCTCTGACCGGTCACAAAAAAGAATGGCACGGGGTCACTCTGGCTGCCCTGAGGAGGGCAAACTCTGTGCTGGGAACTGTCTATAGTGACCAAGTGGCCAGCAAGGTACGGAGCCTCTCAGAGGTGACAGTGGTCCCCAGCTGCCAGGAAATGAATTCCGCCACTGCACTTGGAACAGGACCCACAGCCCCAGAAGACGGCCGAAGCCCTGGCTTGGAGAGAACCTAATGGGAGTCGGCCACCCTTGGACTCCTGACCTATGGAAACTGAGAGTTAAGAACACCCCTGTGTTGTTTGATGGTTAAGCTTGTTGTAATTTATCACAAAGCCACAGGAGATGAGTCCAGCCTCCTCCCAGCTGATAGGCACAGCTGCTTTTTCTCTATCACTTGCAGCCTTAGCCTCATACAGCTCTTTATTAAGAACCCCAAGGGTGAGCCAGGCGCGGTGGTGTGTGCCTGTAATCCCAGCGGCTCGGGAGACGGAGGCAGGAAGATCGCAAGTTCGAGTCCAGAGGCAGTCTGTGTAATTTAGTGAGACCCTGTCTCAAAAAGTAAAAAAATAATGGGCTGGGGGGCGCAGCTCAGTGGTCCAGCACTTGCGAAGCATGCAGGCGCGAGGCCCTGGGTTCAACTCCCAGTACCGAAAAACAAAAAAGAACCCCAAGCGTTTCCCCTGCATCCTGACAGCACCCAGTTCCGAGCTAAGCCTGCTGACGATACCTTCCTCCAAACCCCCTGCCTCAGCCCCATCCTATACAAAGTTCTTCTCAGTGGGACGTCCACAGCTCCCCACGGGGTGCAGTCTCCCTAACCGGAATGAGTGACAAACTCAAGCTGTTCAGTAACAGGTGCGTTACGGTAGTCTCTGACTGGGGGACACTCACGCCTAGCCTAGGGTGGGCATTGCAGGCTCTGGATCCCAAGCATTGAGCTAGAGATCCGAGCTTTGGAAGTGGCTTGGCCATTCACCTGCCAGGTGACAAGGCCGAGTCACGGCTTCTTAGTGTTTCCATGAGTAGAACGAGAAGGTGGGCCACAGGGCCCATGTGCGGCTTCGAAGTGGGTGGAGAGATGGCTGGGGTCAGGCACTCCTTGGTTTAATCTCTACTCTGCCCTAACCAGCTGGGGCTTCAGGTCAGTATCCATCTTCCCCAGCCGCTGTTGCTTTGTGTTTAAATTGAAACCAGCAACCCAAACAGGTTTGGTGTGCAGATTAAAATAAATATAAACTTCTGGAACAGCACAGAATGCCCCACGACTACCTACATGCAACTTAAAAGCACACAAAATTCACAACATTAAAAAATATTTTAATAGCCGGGCGCGGTGGCGCACGCCTGTAATCCCAGCGGCTCGGGAGGCGGAGGCAGGAGGATTACAAGTTCGAGACTAGAGGCAGTCTGCGTAACTTAGCGAGACCCTGTCTCAAAAAGTAAAAAAAAATGGGCTGGGGGTGCAACTCAGTGGTCCAGCACTTGCAGAGCATGCAGGCATGAGGCCCTGGATTCAACCCCCAGTACCACATTAAAAAAAAAAAAAAAAAAATATATATATATATATATATATATATATATGTATTGACCATAGAGGGCACCGATGTTAACTAGTCTTGTCTTGATCACCTTAAAGTGCCAGCTGCCCCCAGGGCAGCCCAGTGCAACTGTGAGGTAGTCCAGTGCCTGATATACATCATTACCACCTAAAAGAACGTATCTTTTCATCAGGATGTGCTACCAGAGATTCCTAGTGACTGACTGTTTCGGCTTTCCCTCAATCTCTTCCCCAAGGATTCTGGCTCTTATGTCTTATGACGCAGCTTTGCTGTGATCTTTGCGGTGTGTGTGAAAACGACAGTTGAATTTTTCATCTCCAGCTTCACCACTTGCACGTGTAGAATCTCACCCGCTTTGAATCTCTGGGGGATCTCATTAGCCTTCATGGCTGTATCTTATTAACCCTGCCAATCAGCACCCCTGAAACCGCCCCCTCCCTTTGGTCTTCCAGGGAGTCCCCAAAGAGCGTGGAGGGGCTCCCATGTGAACAGAGGTCTCCACAGTGCTGGATCAAACTCACCTGTCTGCAGCTTCAGGGGCGCTCCTGTTCATGTCACTCTGAGCTCTGCTGAAGCCACCTGTTCCCTGCACCAACTCACCAAGGCCATGCGGCTCTCAGGACTCAATTTGGCAGGTGCCTTGTTCTATCTGTAATGTGAGACTAATGGGAGGGTCTCAGAGCCATGCTGCAGTCCCCAAGGGGTGATAACTGATTGTTGTTGTTGTTGTTAGGTGCCCTCGAGTTGAGTCGGATTCATAGCGACCCTCATAGGGTTTTCAATGGCTGACGTGGATTGCCACATTCTTCTCCCATTTTTCAGTGCTGGGAATCAAACTCAGGACCTCAGAGACTGCAGAGCAGTGCTCTACACCAACTGAGCTAAATCCCAACGATAACTGATTAGGCCACCCTTTTAGTTCACCATAGACCTTCTCCTAGGAGATATACTTGCCTCTAAGATGCCCAGGCCTGCAGCGGTAGCCCTGTGGCATCTGATCCCGTCAGATCTTGGAAGCTAAGCAGGGTCGGGCCTGGTTAGTACCTGGATGGGAGACCGCCTGGGAACACCAGAAGCTGTAGGCTTGGGAGAAGGACCTGGCAACCCCCTCCCAAAAATCAATCTGCCATTGAAAACCCTATGAACAGCAAAGAAGCACTGACAATAGTGTTTCCCCTGTTGAACAGAGGGTCGCTATGAGTCGGATACCGACTCGACGGCACCTAACAACAACAACAAAGATGCCCAGGCTCAGATGGCTTTGAGGACAAGCCAACACCTCTCCTCGCCACCCCTCAGGCCTGCCCCTGTTCCAAGTTCAGCTCATCTTGTCTAAGCGTGTATTAGTTAAGTATCTCTGGAGCAGCATAACCAATAGCAGATTCATGGATTGCTTGATTGGAATTAACTCACGGCATTTTGGAAGCTAAGAAGCCCTGTAATCTGCAGTTAGCAAGCTGGTAGACCCAGGAAAGCCAAGGGCAATGGTTTAGTTCTAATCTGAGTCTGATGCCTGCCATTCAGGAGGGCCAGTGGTGTGAACGCCAGTCCCAGGGCAGGAGGGGCCTGATGTGCCAGCTCAAGCAGTCAAGGAGAGAGAGAGAGAGAGAGAGAGAGAGAGAGAGAGAGAGAGAGAGAGAGAGAGAGAGGGAGAGAGAGGAGGTGGGGGAGGAGAAGGAAGGGAGAGGAGAGCAGAAGAGAGGACAACAGAGGGTGGATTCTCCTGTACCCCACCTTTTATGCTATTCAGGCCCTTAAGAGATTGCCTGATGCCCACTCACACTGAGGAAGGCAAAGCACGTTACTCAATCTACCACTTCAAATGTGAATCTCATCCAGAAAAAAAAAAAACAACCTTTGTCTCAGTCCATTTGTGTTGCTATAACAAAACACCCAAGACTGGGAAATTTATAAAGAACAAATTCATGTCCTCACACTTAATTCATTTTCTCAAGGCACCAGCAGTTTCAGTATCTGGTAAGGGATTTTGTGCGTTTCCAAGATGGTGCCTTGTTGCTATGGCCCCTCCCATAGCGGAAGGCAGAAAGACACAAAGGAGGCTAGAGTGCTGCCTTTAACTTTTTTGTTAGAGCACTAATCCACGTAGGATGCTTCATGACTTAATCACTTCCTAAGACCTCATTTCTTAATACCATCAACTTGGGCTTTGAATTCCAGCATTTGAAACATAGCAACAGCTATAGGCTCCCAGGATAATGTTTAACCAAATATCTGGCTACCCTGTGGCTCAGTCGAGCTGACACATAAAATTAACCACCACAAACCTTTCCATTAAGGATGATACTTGTGCCTGGCCCCTGAATTTCTCTGCTTTCCTGAGAGTTATCGCCTGTCGCCGCATTCTGATTCTTCAGATGTATTTACATATATTTGAATCTTGATCATCAGAGAGTCATTATTTTGAGACCAAAGCTGGGCATTCCTAGGTACCAGGCACGACACTATGTGCTGGGGATAAGAGGGGGAATGAGAGACAGCACTGCTTCTGCCAGGAAGCCTACATAGTGATGGAGAGAGAGAGCCAATGAGTGAACACACGAATAAGCAATGTACTTACAAAATGTGATGGATGCCAAGAGGGAAATAAAGAGAGGGTGGAGGGATGCAGGCATTGAGACCATTCCTGGCAGAGCTGATGGCCAGGTGAGAGCCTCCTGCCGAGGGGCAGGAGGAGGCGGATACAGAACAGCAATGTGCTAAGCTTGCAGGCAGGGTGGGCGCCAGGTCGCACAAGGTGCTCCTATCAGTCTGTTGGGGCTGCTGTAACCCTGCGCCACCCCTCTGGAGGCTTGAACAGCAGACATGTACTTTCTCACGGTTCTGGAGGCAGGATGTCCGAGATCAAAGCATTGGCAGGTTTGGTTTCTCCTGAGACTCCTCTCCTTGGCTTACAGACGGCTGCCTTCTCCCTGGGTCCACAACTGTGTATTTGGTTCTGACCTATTCTATACATGCCTGCAGCCATAGCCCTATGGCATCTGATCTCGTCAGATCTCAGAAGCTAAGCAGGGTCAGACCTGGTTAGTACTTGGATGGGAGACCACCTGGGAACTCCAGGTGCTGTAGGCTTGGGAGATGGACCTGGCAACCCACTCCCAAAAATCAATCCGCCATTGAAAACCCTATGAATAGCAGAGAAGCACTGACAATAGTGTTTCACTTGTTGCACATAGGGTTGCTATGAGTAGGATACTGATTTGATAGCACCTAGCAACAACAACTACATTCTGTACATATTGTTTCCAATCTCTTCATGTGAGAGCACAGGCATTTTGGATTCAGGCTCACCCTAATGGCCTCATTTTAACTTAATCATCTCTTAAAGCCGTATATCTGAATATTGTCCATATCTAAGGTACTAGGGGTCAGAATTTCAACACATGAAATTTTTGGGGCCACAATTCAGACCTGAACAGTCACGCAGGCCTTAGTCAAGGCGGTGTTGGATTTCATTCTGTGCATAACTGATCTAAGGAACTAAGGACTGATCTTAGTCATGTGGACTTACTGAGTATGTGGCCTGAAGGCTGGGCTGATGTAACAAAGTGACATTTACTGGCTTCAAGAACGTAGGAGTTAGGTGGAGGCAGCAGGATCGTGAGTTCAAGGCCAGAGGCAGCCTGTGCAATTTAGCAAGACCCTGTCCCAAAATAAAGCGAAAAATAAAAAAGGGAGCTTGGGGTACAGCTCCGCGGTAGAGCGCTTACAAAGCATGTGTGAGACCCTTGGTTCAGCCCTCCAGTTCCACAAAAACCAAACCAAAAAACAAAAAAACCCAAAACCTCCCAAAAAACCAAACAAGAAAACCAAGCAAAAGCCAAAGGAGTTTATTCTTCTCTTGTGTTTTATTTGGGGTAGGGAGGTGGCTGGAGCCCCCACTGGTAGGTACGATTCTCAACAAGTGACCTGAGACCTGCAGATCATTTTCACTAACCACCTGAGCCACTTCCCACGGGCACCTCTGGGAGAAACTGGGAGAATCTATCAGGAGCTGTCCAACCATGCGTCCAGAAAAGAAGGGAGAAAAATCTGAGGGCAGAGCAACAGGCCTGGCAGGATCTCCACATTTTATTCTTTCATGACGCTAGGAAAACAGTTATCGACTTACCTGTTATCGACTTCTCTGCTCATTCATTAACATTCTCACTTGCTCTCAAGGGTCACCTATGAGAGGAAAATGTGTCCTATTTTTGGAGTGAAGGCTGGGGCTGAGATTTGGGGCTGTGGATTGGAGGAGGTTTGTCAAGAGATCTGAGCTCAGAATCCTGGCTCCGCAACTGAGGGCTGTAAGTTAATTGAGCGGAAACAATGAGTTAGTCGATTGTCATTCGAGTCAGACCGCACGTCTGACACAGTATCTCATCAAAGCCAAGGCATTCTGGGAAAGAATGATTATCCTCATTCATTATGCTCAAAGTCTCCAGACACTGGAAAAATGCTACATTACAAAGTTGCTGGGGCAGAACCTGGGGAAGATAAAGTTATAATTGAAAGCTACTTACGTGATATATTTTCAGTGAGTTCAACTTTCCACTTCCAGGCACGTTAAGAAATCTCAAATAATTGTTTTTGGCCTGAGCTAAATTTAGAGCCTCAGAGATGGATGATTCTGTCACACTCTTGCTGAAGTCACGTTAATGGTTTCTTGTTGTTTAATATGTGCCATTGCTGAGCACCTACTGTGTGTGTGTATACCACTGACAGGTCCTTGTCATCATTTTCTTTAATCTTTGTTGTAATACTTCTGCATACAGTTGCCAGACTTACAAAAAGAAAAAAAATACAGCATGATTAGTTACATTTGAATTTTGTAGAAGCAATAAAAAATTTTAAAAGTAAAACAATGTCCCAAATATTGTACTGACCTTGGATTCAAATGCAACTGGACAGGGTGCAGTCTCTCTGACACCCCTCCCTGGAAAGTAGGTGGCGTTTTTTCAGAGGTAGAAATGGAGACACGGAGGTCTTGTGTGGATCCTGCAGCCAAGAAGGAGTAGAGCAGGATTTGTATTATACATGGTCTTCTGGATTTGAAAGTTCCTGGAGCTGTCACGTGCCTATCCCATGCCATCTTCTTGAGCCTGCCCCTCGTGGCCCTCCTTTGCTGGCCCTTATCTCCCCATGGCTCTCCTCTACTGTGCTGGCCTCCACCAGAACCCTGCGCTGGGGCTGAGAACGTCCTTGTTCTCAAGAAGCTCCTGTCCATCATTGGTCAGGTAGGCATGCAGCCAATCATCCCACTGCCTCAGGACCTCATACCATAGCCTGGGTAATTTAGCAAGCACAGAGATTTATTTTCACTGTTCTTGAGGCTGGGAAGTCCAAGGTCAAGGGGCCTGCAGCTGCTGAGGGCCTTCTTGCTGTGTCATACTATGATGGAGGGCATCGCCAGATGACAGAGAGCATACAGGGAGGAGAAGGAGGCTAAACTCCCCCTTTTACAATTGCTGCCTTCCTTTACATTAACTCACTCCTGTAATAATGGCGTGAACCCACTCTCGAGGGTGTGACTGACAACACTTCCTATTATTTTATTCTCTTTTTGGGGAGTATTTTGAGACATGTTCTTGCTACATAGCCCAGGCTGGGCTCAAACTGCGATCCTCCTGCCTCAGTCTCTCCAGTGCTGGGATCACAGGCATGCAACACTTCCTACCTCTTAGTACTGTGACAATGGCAATTAAATCATAATGTGAGTTCATGAGGGGACAAACATTCAAACCACAGCAAGTTCCAAGTGACCAGTCAAGGAAATAGTTTATTCTAAGGAAGCATTCAAGGGGCTGGGATTTAGCTCATTTGGTAGAGTGCTGCTCTGCAGTCTCTGAGGTCCCAAGTTCGATCCCCAGCACCACAGAAACAGGAGAAGGACGTGGCAACCCACTCCCGAGGCAATCCCGAAACAATCAGCCATTGAAAACCTATAAGGGTCACTATGAGTCAGACACGACTCCACGGCACCTAACAACAACAACAAGGAAGCATTCATGGGGCAGGTGACATCTGAGACAGACCTAGAAAGGCAAGCTGACATCAGTGAAGAGGACAGAGGGGGTTCTGGGAAGAGGATGCAAAATATGAGCCACATCAGAGAAATGGCCAGTGGCCCGGGGACTCTGGAGCCACAGCCCTCCAGTTTTGTGGACGTGAATGTCACCTGGAAACTCATGTTCAATTCGGGATCAGCACGAGAGCTCACGAGTTTGTGCTTCCACTGGTACCCAGCTGATTCTGCTGTGGGTGCTCTGCCAGCCACACTGAGAAATCACTTCAGGGGACACCCAGAGCTGAGGCCGAAAGGGCACACTGGAGCCCGTGAAGGCTTTTTATGCTTGATGAAGGAGTTAAGATCTTAGTTTAATTTAAAGACAATTTTAGACTCTCCAAAGGAAAGATCAAGATGATGACTCCTAAGTTTAACATAAAGGTGTTCCTGGAAGCTTAATTTTGAAAAAGTTATTTGTTTATTTATTTATTTTTGAGACAAAGTCTTGCTCTGTTGCCCAGGCTGGGCTTGAACTCTCAATCCTCCTGTCTCTGCCTTCCAAGCAGCTGGGATCACAGGTGCGCACCACTGCACCCAGCTGAAAAAGGTTTTGAGTAATACAATTAGAGCCCTTTTTACAATCCCAGTGGATGAGATGAGATGGGAGAAAATCGCCTATAACTTTGGGACCAAGATTGAAACTCAAGGATTATAGACAGGAAAGTTGGCTGGGCAAGTCTGCTGACTGGCTTCAAACTCATTAAAAAGGAATTATTATTATTATTATTATTATTATTATTATTACTACTACTACTACTACTACTACTACTACTACTATTTTGTGGTACAGGGGAAAAGGGAATTATTATTATTATTACTACTATTTTGTGGTACGGGCAATGGAACGCAGTATCTCACAAGGCATGCTGGGCAAACGCTCCACCAGTGAGCTTTGTGCCTAGCCCTTGACTCGCTTTTAGATGCTTGACTTCTGAGAATGGGACCAAATGCCATTTTTCTCTCTTTGGGGACATACTTAGCTGACAGTGTAAGGAGATTGGTGACTAATTCCTTCAGGCTGAAGAAACAAGTAGATCTGCTTTAATAATCCAGTGGATGGAATGTCATAAGTGAATGTCATAAGTTTCTGTTTTTGCGCATTTAACAAGTTGATTTTTATTGTAAGTAAGCATACATTTATCTAGGAAAATTAAGAAAACACTGAAAACTAAAAGGAGAAAAAAAGTCACACCTATTCTTATTTCCAAACAAAATCCACTGACATTTCTGGTTTTAACATGTAAAATTATTTATTCTCTGGTGTTACTTCCAGCTTGGACTGACTCAATATGCAAATTTCCCTAGCTTATCTCAGTGAATGAGACTTTTTTTTTCCTAGAGCAGACTTGATTTAATGAGCTAGTTTAAATTACATTCAGTTTGACAAATAGCTATTGAATGCCTGCCGCGTGCATGGTGCTGAGAGCCTGTGGTGGTTACAAAGATTAATAAGACAGCCCTTGACTTGAACAGGTTGTAAACGCGTGAGGAAGCCAGACCTCTGTAGAACAAGATGGACGGATACCAGAAGGGTCAGCCAAGATGGTCGCTCATTCCAACCGAAGCGAAGTGAAGTGGAGGGAAGAGTACAGGAGAGGGTTTTGTGAATGTGGCATCTGGGCTGGAGCTGAAAGGATGCCCAGAAGACAGCAGTGGCGCTGGCCTGTGCAATCTGCAGAAAAGACAGCGAAGGAGCAGAACTCTGTGGAACTTGGCTCAGCGAGTGTGGCCATCGTGGCTCAGCACATGACACACTGGACCAGGGCTCCTCTGAATTCCATGTCGCTGCTCTCTGCTAAAGAACGGGAGTCAGTGGCCGGGCGCGTTGTCGCGCACCTGTAATCCCAGCAGCTTGGGAGGCGGAGATGGGAAGATCGAAAGTTCCAGACCAGAGGCAGTCTGCATAATTTAGCGAGACCCTGTCTCAAAAAATAAAAAATGGACTGGGGGTGCAGCTCAGTGGTCCAGCACCTGCAAAGCATGCAAGGGTGAGGCCCTGGGTTCCAACCCCAGCAGTACAAAAAAAAAAAAAAAGAAAGGGGGGGGAGTCAGTGAAGGAAAGGGGTCCTGCTTCCTCAGGGGCTTGGGAAAGCAGGCAGCTCACTGCCACAGAGATGACAGCCAACGATGGCAGCAGAAGTGCAGGGAGCGTGGTCTGGCAGGGAAGTAGGGAAGCTTGGCATGCGCAGGTGCCCATGTGCATTTGCCTCATTGCACATGCATGTGTGGATGTGTGCACATGCAATTGTATTGGCACACATGTGCATGTGCATGAGTGCACGTTTGCAGACGCGTATGTGTGCACACACATGCATACCTGCATCGCACACATATATGTGTGTACGTGGTGCACGTGTGTATAGAGAAAGAAGAGAAAGAGACTGACTTTTGGCAGTGGCTATTAGAGAAAAAATTTGACAAAGAGAGATGCTGAAGAAGATTCTAGGAAGCTTTCCATGTGATTACTATAAAATCCACAAACCTCTTCTTCTCACCTTTAAAATTATCCTTCAGGAATTTGGTGTCAGATTTTGCTTTTTTTTTTTTTTTTTTTTGGATGCGTTGACCTGTAGAGTCAGATGGCCCAGTCTAATTCCTAACTTGCTACACTATTTCTAATATGGGGCTCTGAAAATTTTCAATTCATTGGGATTCTCTACCCCAAAATGTAGTGGGTCATTATGAACTTTGTGTTTGAGATTCCCTGGCTTTTAAAAGTAGGGTCTATCACATGTGCCTGTATTTTGGTCACTTTCTGTCTGGATTTGCTTGTTTTGAGTTGAATCCGTGATGGGCAGTCAGTCTGCCTGCCCTTGATCACCACTTATTATGCTGACTGGTACGCACACCTGACTTTGCTCCCGAGAGAGGTGCTTTCTGTCTTCTCAGCTGCTGCACCCTACAAATACCCTTGGAAAGATCGTCGGGCACTCAGGGCTGTCAGTGCCGCCCTCGCAAGATGTGCGGGAATGAGAGCGGCGTGTGGACCAATGTCTCCCAACAGAAATTTGTCAGCAAACTAGACAGGCCAGACCTCTGCTCTCCGCAAGCTGACCTTGAGAGACAGGACAGGGCTAAAAAAGCTCAGTGGGCAGGTAGAGCCAAGGAAGACCCTGCTACGTGGGGTGCACAGGGGAAGCTCGGTGTCTCAGGATCTAAGGCTGGGGGAAGCACACAGCAGGCAGAGGGAACAGCCCTTATGGGGGCTCAGAGGCAGGAAGGAACCCAGTGCCCTGCAGGAGCTGAGAGGCCATGGGGCCTGGACAGTAGCCAGTGGGGAGAAAGGAGTGAGACCCTGAGCCCGGGGAGTCTGTGCCTTACTGCAGACGCACCTCCGAAGCCTGCAGCAGAGGAGGAGGAGGTTTGATTTGCATTTTTACCAGCTCTCTGGGCTGCAGTTGGGAGGGGTTGGAGGGGCTCCTTCAATCAGCCCTAAGTCCTTGCTGTTTCTGATTGAATTCTTAATCTGTGAGCTCAATCTGGCGTCCAGTGGGCTTTGGCTTCCCTACTCGCAGAATTAAAACTGACTTTTAAATTGGATCGCTGGCAGCCCCTGCTGCTTCTGACATTAACACCTCCCTTCTCCTCTTCTCTCTTCTGCCCTCTTGCCAGGCATGCGCGGGCTCAGTCCTGCTGGTTCACTGAGGCTCTAGACCCCAGTGGGGCGTGTCTGCAAACTCTGAGAGGAAGGAAAGTCCCTGGCTCCTGAGCGAAGTGGCGAAGTGGCGTGTGTGTGTGTGTGTGGGGGGGGGGGGTAGTGCTCAGTGGGGTGCCCCCTCCAGCAGGAAAAAGGCCCATGACTTAGGTCTTGAAAAACACAGAACACCATGGTGACTTGGTCCTATACATTTGTCTGAGGACTTGGTCTGAATTCTGTCCATAGGATTTTGGGGGGGCAAATGTGGATGAGTCATCCCTGGGGCCAGCTCTGAGCTGGGGACTCCTTTGGGGCCGGGCACTGAGCTCCAGACTTCGACTTGCTGCACCACAGAGCAGCGATAGCTTGCTTTAGAATCAATTTACTTGAAGGTGGGTCTCCAGAGTGCGGGGCCCTGTGGGGGCCTTTGGCTTTGTGTGCGTGGATCCTTGGGGGCTCTGTGCTGTACCCGGGAGGTCGTCCCACATCCCACAGCTGGCCTCTTCCCTTATCCCGGACAGCAGCCCACCCCACATCTACTCCAACTTGCCTGGCTTTCCCTGGGGCCTCTTTTCCTTTGTTCCCAGAAGGCTTTGCTTCCCACCCACGCCTGCTCCCAGCTCCTGAGACATCCGGGACTGGACATGTTTGAGCTGATATCAAGTCTGTCTTCCTCATCTGGCCAAAGCTCCGTGAGGGTGGGGAGGTTTTTCCGCTCTTAGTCATGCCCCGAAAGTACCCTTGCATAAACTAAAGTCCTTACCCGTCTATTGTTATCTTTGTTTGTGGTCCTGGGGCCTTGTCTGTCTCCTGTGCCATTGCCCCCAGCACCTGCCACACCACCTTCGGATGTGAGGGGAGGTGGGGAACAGTGGGGGAGGCTCACGTGTAAAATAAGAGTAAAGCTAACCGTGCTGCACCACCCCGGTGAGAGCCAAATGATTAATAAGTGTAAAGAGATGGTGGTCATTTTCTTCAGCCTGCAGAGTCCCTCCGCCTTTCCCTTCTAGGTCTGTGGGGGTCCTCGTTTGGAGGGTGTTATGGCAGCCCTCCTGTCCTCCTGCTGAGGTGCTTCACTGACCAGAGTCCCTTTTTTCTTCCTCAGGGACCTCCCTGTTGGTCACCACCTCCCAAGTGGTTTTTCCCCACAAGGGTTGATTTTCACATCTTCACAATTTGGGGGACCCCTATATTGGCTATGTGTTGTCACAGCTAAAAGGAATGGTTGTCCTTGGGCGAGGTGGCTGAGGAGTTGTCCCAAACAGGCTGGCTCTAGTTTCTCTTTGTGTTTCAGCGAATGCAGCCTGCGTCAGTTCGCCTGGTCCTTTGTCACCTGTGAAGCTGAAGTCAGTTACCTTCATTTTACAGCAGAAAGTACCGGGCTCCCCTCGTCCTTTCCCCCAGCCCAAAGCGGTACAGCAGGGTCCAGCTTGGAGGTCCTCACTCTGCCCTCCACACAGGGACAGTTGTGAAGTGTTGGCAGAGGGATCCCAGTGCTAGGCCCCAGGAAGGACCATGGAAAGCCCCCGTGAGGTGTGTGAGTGACTGTGTCGAGGTGAGCCGGCCCCTTTCCACGTCCACCTGATGGTGCTCAGAAAGCATCCAGGGGTCCTTCTGGCCTTTTGCTGCCCTGCAGTGGGTTGCTGACAGCCTTTGGGGGCAGTGATTCCAAGTGGATGCTCCTCCTTCCAAAACGTGTCAAGTCCTGGGTCATCCAAGGAGCTGCAAAGGCTCCTTTGCCTCTGGCAGGGTGACCTGGGGTGGGTGAGCAGGAGCTCTCAGCCACAGCGCTTCTCGTGTGTTGCAGCTTCTCTGTGCACAGCTTTTTTCCATCTTGGACCCACTGGTACCACAGGGGCTACTGGTCAGAGTGTCTGAAGGACGGACCAGCAGGACAGACAGATCTTTCTCTATCTCATCACTTGGTCATTCATCTATCTGTCTGTCTGTCTACTATCTACATATCTATACATCTAGTTACCATCTACCTACCTGCCATCTGGGGCTGGGATTTAGCTCAGTGGGTAGAGCACTGCGCTGCCGTCTCTGAGATCCCGAGTTCAATTTCCAGCACCGCAAAAATGGGAGAAGGACCTGGCAATCCACTCCCAAGGCAATCCCGAAGCACTCAGCCATTGAAAACCCTATGAGGGTCGCTATGAGTTGGATACCGACTCGACGGCACCTAACAACAACAACAACCTGCCATCTATTATCCATTTACCCATCTGCCTCTTATCTGTCATCTATCTATCATCTATCTATCTATCTATCTATCTATCTATCTATCTATCTATCTATTATTGTCATCTGTCCATGTATCTATTATTTATCATCTATGTATCTATATGCCTACAGCTGTAGCCCTGTGGCACCTGATCCCATCAGATCTTGGAAGCTAAGCAGGGCCAGGCCTGGTTAGTACTTGGATGGGAGACCGCCTGGGAACACCAGATCCTGTAGGCTTGGGAGATGGACCCGGCAACCCACTCCCAAAAATCAATCCGTCTTTGAAAATCCTATGAACAGCAGAGAAGCACTGACAATAGTGTTACACCTGTTGTACACAGGGTCGCTATGAGTTGGATACTGACCTGATAGCACCTGATAACAACAACAACAACATGTATCTATATGTATTTCAAGGAATGGGCTCAAGTGGTTGTGGAAGCTGGCAAGTTTAATCTGTACGGCACGTTGGCTGGCTACAAATTCGGAATTGATGCTTCAGTCTTGAATCGGAATTCCATGGGCAGCAGGCTGGAAACTCAGATAAGGTTTCTAAGTTATAGTTTTAGGAATTCCTGCTTCTTCAGGAAACCCCAGGCTTTGCTCTTAAAGCCTTCCACTGACTGGATGAGGCCCATCTACGTGAGAGAGGGTTGTCTGTTTTACTCAAAGTCTACCGACTTATATATGTGCATCTCAGAAATAAGTTCACAGTGACATCTGGCCTGGGTGTTTGACACATTAAACAAAGGAAACATCACAGCGTGTGGCGCACTGTGACCCCAGGGTCATTGCCGTTGTCCTTATTTGTCCTCTTTGCTCCTGCTGCTCCCACAACCTCCACTAAAGTTTGGATGACTTTTTACTGCCTTTCTGCCTTCCAAAATGAAGAGCACTATCTCTGGCTTCGGGCTGGGATTTAGCTCAGTGGGTAGAGCGCTGTGCTGCAGTCTCTGAGGACCTGAGTTCAATTTCCAGCACCGCAAAAATGGGAAAAGGGCCTGGCAATCCACTCCCAAGGCAATCCTGAAACAGTCAGCCATTGAAAACCCCATGAGGGTCGCTATTGGGAGAAGGATCTGGCAATCCACTCCCAAGGCAATCCCGAAACAGTCAGCCATTGAAAACCCTATGAGGGTCGCTATGAGTCGGATACCGACTCGACGGCAGCTACCAACAACAATGAGTCGGATACCGACTCGACGGCACCTAACAGCAACAACAATCTCTGGATTCCATGCTTCCCTCTCAGCCCCACCTGCTTACTTGCCGCCTAGAAGGCTCCAGGTCTGTTCTAAAAGACTAACCAAATCATTTGAACTCCTTTTGTTTGCTACATCTGTTCAAACTTCCCCAGTGAACTCTAGAAAACCTGGACCTTCCAAACCATCTTTGCAAAACTTGTCCCAATGCCAAGCAGGCAAGTAAAAATTATATGCATTTAATATATTCAATTATTATGACTTGGTATGTTAGTTATAGGTAAAGTCCATGATATAGTAGAAGTATACGTTCATGTGTTTATGAAGGTACAATGGAATCTCTCTTTTAATCATCATATATAGTATGTTTATGATCTATTTAGGACAATTATTGCATCTTTTTTTCTGGTAAATAAGGAGAACTTTTTTTTTTTTTTTTTTTTTTGCGGTACTGGAGGTTGAACCCAGGGCCTCGCACCTGCATGCTTTGCAAGTGCTGGGCCACTGAGCTGCGCCCCCAGCCCATTTTTTTTTTTTTTACTTTTTGAGACAGGGTCTCGCTAAGTTACGCAGACTGCCTCTGGTCTTGAACTTGTGATCCTCCTGCCTCCGCCTCCCAAGCTGCTGGGATTACAGGCGTGTGCCACCTTGCCCGGCAGGAGAACTATTTTATAAATAGTATGTCCAGTATGTCTGCAGCCATAGCACCCTTGCATCCCATCCTGTCTGAACTCGGAAGCTAAGCAGAGTCAGCCTGGTCAGTCCTTGGAAGGGAGGCTGCCTGGGAATACCATGTGCTACAGGCTAGGGAGAAAGACCTGGCAGTCCACTCGTGAAACAATCTGCCACTGAAAACCCTATGAATATCAGAGAATCACTGACATAGTGCCAGGCATGACACAGTGTCAGGCAGGGTTTCCTTCTGTTGTACATAGGGTTGCTATGAGTCAGACCCGAATCGACAGCACCTAACAACAACAACAATGTCCAGTGTATTTATGGTGCTTAATCAACTTCCAGTTACAGCATTATTACTAGGAGGGATATGTGCTTTTTCTCAGAGCGAGAAGCCCAGATACCTTTTATTCTGTGTTTATCCACAGGATCAGGTCAAATCCATAAAAACAGGTTGCTTGCCGTAGGAGAAGAAAGTTATATTTCTCTTGCTTTCAGAAGGAGCCTCAAGCTAACGTCCCTGCACATTTTTAAGTGAACAAAAAAATCTTCAGACAATCCTCTAATTCAACTTTCAAGAAAAAGCCTCTGGGCCCTTATTGACTAATTTATTTTAAAAGAAGCTTTCTGCAGGAAGCACCTCTTCTCTGGCCTCTGAAAGCATTTCCTGCCAGGAGAAATCTGCCTTCCTCAACCTTCTGAGTCCTGGAAGTGAAGGGTAGGGGGCAGGTGGGGAGTACGGGAGGAGTGGATTACTCCAGGTGTGCAATGGTGGGTTGAGGCACAGCGCTTTAGGAATGGAAGAAAATGCCATGCACCCCTTGCCCACACTCCGCTTCTACTCAGAAGATGGCGAGGGATTCCACACTTACAACACTGGGGAGTGAGTGAACAGGGGCAGTCATGGGGAGAACGTCTTTGCCTTTACATTTTAAAACATAAGCACCTTTGCTGATTATAGAACCTAAGGAATGCATCATTTTCTTTCCATTGCTCCAGTCGCACCATGGCTCCGTTGGTGCAGGCTGCGTATGGTTTTAGGATCCTGTCCTCTGTTGTTGTTGTTACGTGCCATCTAGTTGGTATCCAACTCATAGCGACCCTCATAGGGTTTTCAATGGCTGACTGTTTCGGGATTGCCTTGGGAGTGGATTGCCAGGCCCTTCTCTCATTTTTGTGGTGTTGGGAATCGAACTCAGGACCTCAGAGACTGCAGCGCAGCGCTCTACCCACTGAACTAAATCCCAGCCCCTTCCTGTCCTCTACCTGTACCATTTCTAGCCCAAAGTTTCAGCAGGCCTTATCCTAAGAACCTTGAGAAAACACAGCCACGATTTCCAAAGTCTACGATTCAAGACCAAGTCCCTCCCTTACGTCAAGGCCCCTCATCCTCCCCAAAGAGAAGGTCCAAAAGAAAGAAATGTGAACAGAGTGACTAACTGTGGAGTGAGCCCCCTTGGACAGAGATAACGGACCCTGAACTCTGAGTCTGGATTGTTCCTTGGCTTAGCCTATGGCCAAGGTTTCCAAGTTGGCTCTGAATCAAGTTGTTGAAGTTCCACTTCTCATGAGCAAAATGAGGACGCCAGCCTGCTGAGTAGGGTGTGGAGAAACGTTTAAAGACACGGCGACGTGAAGGAGAATAACCAAAGCCCAGCCCGGCCCCATCCTTCCTCCATCAGTCCCCACAATCCCTCATTCTGTTATCAATGGCCAGCTCCTCAGCTCCTCAACTGACTTTTACTCAACAGATTTTTTTTGTGTGTGTGTGGTACTGGGGTTTGAGCTCAGGGCCTTGTGCTTGCATGCTTTGCAAGTGCCGGACCACTGAGCTGCACCCCCAGCCCATTTTTTAAATTTTTATTTGTTTATTTATTTATTTATTTACTTTCTGAGACAGGGTCTCCCTAAGTTACGCAGACTGCCTCAGGTCTTGAACTTGCAATCATCCTGCCTCCGCCCTCCCAAGCTGCAGGGATTATAGGCGTGCACCACCGCCCCTGGCCTCAACAGATATTTTTGATTCCCCAAAGGAAGAGCCGCCCTGGGAATGAATGAACTGCCTGCCAGCAACTGACCTGTAGATTCTCTAAAAGCCCCATTTTTTCATTTACGTTCCCTGTATTAACACCACTTATCTATTTGATATTATCTGCAGCTTCAGAAGAGTCCAGTGCATTGATTTATTGTCATCTCCTTTACTGTTCCCCCAGTTTTGGAGGGGAGTGGTGTACATGGTGGCGTTTGAGTTGTTTTCAAACTTCCCTTTCTCTATGTGGGACACGTGTGAAGCTGTTTGTACAAATGATCTTTCCGGGTTTCCTTGGAGGCTGTTCCCCAAAGCGAAATTACTGGGTCAAAGAATACAAACACTTTCATGGCTCTTCCTAGGTTGGCAGGATTTTGTAAAACTCCCCTTTCGTCCTTATCCAACAAGAGAATTCTTGTCCTCCGTGAGGAGAGCATCCTTCTGCACTGAGACCTCCAATCCTTCTAGGCAGAGAAAAGGCAGAAGCCTAGATTCTAGTCTTGCCTCCCATTTAGCTCTGTGTCTTGTCCAAATCACTTATAGCCTGCAGCCATAGCCCTGTGGCATCCGATCCCATCAGATCTCAGAAGCTAAGCAGGGTGGGGGCCTGGTTAGTCCTTGGATGGGAGACTGCCTGGGAACACCAGGTGCTGTAGGCTTGGGAGACGGACCTGGCAACCCACTCCCAAAAATCAACCCACCATTGAAAATGCTATGAACAGCAGAGAAGCACTGACAATAGTGTTTTGGCTGCTGTATGCATGGTCACTATGAGTCGGATACCGACTCGACAGCACCTAACAACAACAACAACTTGTCCAAATCACTTAGGTTTCCCTCTGTATCAAATGAGATAATGTCCCTCTTCCTAAAATAACTGAAGATCAATTACATTAAAAATCAGACGAAAATGGGCAGCTATGTAGATGTACCAAGGACTCTACAAGTGAAGATGGATAATTTATCCAAGCTTTACAATAAGGGGAGAGAAGCTAACATATGTGGTGCCTCGCAGGTGTCAACACTCACAAACTTTGCCTCAGTTGATCCAGTCTCACTGGATCCTTATCTCACGCTGTGAGGTACGGGTCACCTTTAATACTCAAAGGACGTAAGGCCCAGAAGCAAAAGTCAGTTTCCTAAGTTACACAGCCAGGAAGTGGTGGACACTGTATTGTAATCCAGATTGGTTTGATTCCAAGTCCATTCTACATCTCATGTTAGACTCCTGTGGGATGCTTTGTTGGACATTGTTAGCTAACCATCAAACCTGAAAACTTTCTAACGGGAGGATATAAAGGAGTTGTATCAGTTTGTTGTTGCTGTTGTTAGGTGCCGTCGAGTCGTGTCCAACTCATAGCGACCCTCACAGGGTTTTCTATGGCAGATTGTTTTTGTCGGAATTGCCTTAGGCGTGGGTTGCCACGTCCTTCTCCCATTTTTATGGTGCTGGGAATTGAACTCGGGACCTCAGAGACTGCAGAGCGGCGCTCTACCAACTGAGCTAAATCCCAGCCCATCAGTTTGTTAGAGCTGCTGTAATAAAGTGCCACAGACTGGGTGGCTTAAAACAACAGACATTTATCCTTCCTCTTCTGGACACTAGAATGCCAAGATCAAGGTGTTAGCAGAGTTGGCTTCTTGTGAGTCCCCTCCTTGGCTTGTAGGTGGCCTTCTCTCTCCCAGTATCCTCACATGGTCTCCTTCTGTGCATGTCTGTGACCTGATCTCCTCCTCCTCCTCTTCCTCTTCCTCTTCCTCTTCTTTTTCTGCAGTACTGAGGGAGTTGAACCCAGGTTCAACTAAGCAGGTTGATAACCCACGTTCATGCTAAGCAAGTGCTCTACCACTGAGTTCCACCTCCACCCTCAGCCTCTTTTATTTTTCTTTTTTGTTTTGAGACAGGGTCTGCCTAAACTCTACAGGCTGCCTCTGGCCTTGAACCTGCGATCCTCCTGCCTCAGCTTCCTCAAGTCCCTGGGATTACAGATGTGTGTCACATCCCAGGCTTACCTTCTTCTTATAAAGACAGCAGTCCTATTGGATTAGGACCCAGCCTGATCACTCCATTTTACCTTAATTACCTCTGTGAAGACTCTAATTACAGTCACACTCCAGTTAACAGGGGGTGGAGTGAGACGTCAACATATAAATTTGAGGGAGACACAACTTTGCCCATAAGAGAAGATGAATTTAGCTCCTTGCTTCAGCCAGTCTTGATCAATAACATTCTGTACATGGGTTATCTAGAATGGAGACTACGTTGTTGTTGCCAACTGCATTAGATTTACCGTGGGCTTGCAGATGGGAGGCACCTTACCATTTTGAGCCTCATTTAGCAATGCTGTGAGGCAGATAAGAGAGATGTTATAAATCTTCCAAAGAAACTGGGGCTTAGAGATTTCATATGACTCACTGATAGGCAGATTAAATTGGGTATAGCTTTTGCTACTCTTGCAGTAAGAACTAAAACCTGGTATTTGCACATGATGATAAGAAATATTGATCCATTCAGCATAATTCAATCCTAGATACCTTAGATGAATTATTGAAGATATAATAAAATAAGACATTTTTAATTTTAGTAATATAAATTCTTTATAATTCTACTCCAAAAGCAGATATTTTCAGTTTTGTATATATATTCTTTCCAGTCTTTGCCTATATTTCTACATGTCATCTTGCACTTTGTATTTCCACTGTGTTTATTAAGTTCTTATTTTGAGATAATTGTAGATTCACATGCTGTTTTCTATGGTACAGAGAGATTCCATGTTCCTTTTACTTAGTTTTCCTTGATGGTTGTGTCTTATGAAACTATTGTACAATACCACAACCAGGATAGGGATATTGATATAGTCAAAACACAAAATATTTTCATGCCTAGAAGGATCCCTCATGTAGCACCAGGCTGGGAATGAGACCTTCTATTTTATACTGTTTTTCACTGTAAAAGTATTGATACACTGCAAAGGAGGTCTGAATAAGGAAAGGGACACTTAGAAGGAAATTCAAGGTGATACATTGTTAATGTAGACAAGTATGCTATTGGAAAATAGGGGTAATTTTACTTCTTTCTTCCTGACCTGTATGACATTTTATTTCCTTTTCTTGCTTTATTACATTGGCTAGGACTTCTAGAACTATGCTGAACAAGAGTGGTAAGAGTAGATATACTGGCCTTGTCCCAGAACTTAGAAGGAAAACATTTTATAATTAAGTGTAATCATACACTTTTATATGTGACAGCAATGAACACATGGATATCAAGATTGAAAACACAATGCTATTTACAATCATTCAAAAAATGAAATACTTTAGTACAAATCTAATAAAGCATGAGTAGATCTTCTATGCTGAAAATTACACAACGCTGTTGAGAAAAAAGACAAAACTAAACAAATGGAGATACATACCATGTTCATGGACTGACTTAAGATTTATACACACACACACACACACACACACACACACATATATATATATATATTCTCTTCAGTGCAAAGTCTTTTCATGTCTTATGTCCAGTTTTTAACTACATTGTTTTATTATTTTTACTGTTAATTTTGAGGGTTATTTATATATTTTAGACTAGTCCTTTGTCAGATAGAGTGGTACCTCAGCATTCAACCACAATCTGTTCTGCAAGACTATTTGAATGCTAATCAATTGGAATGCTGGGCACTTTTTTCCCCCAAAGTAATGTACATGTATTTACTGGTTCCAGCACCATACTGAATGTCTAACTTAGGCACATGTATGCCACTTTTTAAACTTAGAAATAAGTTCTTTTTTCAAATTCAATTGCTCTTCTTACTGTTTTCCCCTTTCCTTCATTTTCAGTGCTAGAAACTTTCTTACGTGCCATTGATGACTGTATGGTATATGTATGTATATGTTTATAAAAAGAAAAAAAAATGAGATCATGAACAGCACCAGGACAGGCCTTCACCGCTTGAAACTGAAGCACAAAATGATACATTCTCCTCTGTTTCACTTGGGAGCATCACAAGTAAGTGTGGCATCTCAAAATGCTTTTGGCATGGCGGTTGAGTGCTGAGCCAGTACTCAACAAGAATTCTCTTGAAAATATTGGTTGGAGGACTGAAACGTCTGAACATGGAGCAGTTTGAGTGCCGAGGTACCACCGTGTATGGTTTACAAAAAATTTTCCCAGTCTTTCCATTATCCTAATGGGGTCTTTTGCAGAGCAAAAAATTTTAACTTTAATAAAATTTAAGTTATGTTTTTTTTTCTTTTGTAGACTGTGATTTTGGTGTCAAGTCGAAGAACTCATTGCATACAGCCTGAAGATGTTCTCCTATATTTCCTAAAACTTTTATAGTTTTATGGTTTACATTCCAGCTTGTGATCCATTTTGAAAAAAAAAAAAAAAAAGATTTTCTTAAAAAACTATTTTTTATTCATTTCTATACTCCCACCTCTATTTGTCCTTAACTCGCCAGGGAGAAGATGCTGAGATTTGGGGCTCCTAAGAACCCCCTGAGAAGTTCCTGAGCCTTGACAGATAAGGCTGAGTCTCTCTGTGTTTCCCAGAGGAGACAGAGAACAATAGGCTGAATGCACAGTGTTACTGCCCGTCCTGTATACTGTGAGATTAGTCTCCTCTTCCTCTCAGAGAGAGGACAGTGCGTCTCCTTCACTTTCTTTCTAAGTGTCCCCTTCCTTATTCAGACCTCCTTCCCAGTGTATCAACGCTTTTACAGTGAAAACAGGATCAAAGAGAAGGTCTAATTCCCTGGAGGGTGCTAATCAGTTCCATGTCATGGAATAATAAATGGGTTGCTTTTTATTTTATTATCAGAATGCCTGTAAGATCAATTCTGTGGATCTAAGACTGACTGACTGCAGGTTTTTAAGTTGTTTGACCTTGAGCACAGCGCTGGCTGGAATTGGCTTGAGATGTAAAAATCCATGCACCTTCCTCCCCCCGCCCTCTCCCAGGAGAGGAGCTATCCTTCACACCCTTGGGCAGATCAATATTCCTGGCTCTACAGCTGTGGACAACATTTATGCAGCTATCGTGCCTGTGGTGATTATACACAGGAGAGTTCCTGCTATGCCCACGGTTTCTTTGGCTGGTTGAGGTGTGTAAAGCCGTGCACTCTATAGTCACGTCCTATAGGTGGGAGATGTGTTAGTGTCCTGCAGCTGCCATAGCTATGTATTGTGAATTTGGAGGTTTTAAACAACCAAGATTTATTATCTCATCATTCTGGAGGCAGAAGTCTGAAATCCAGCAGTGCTATACTTCCTGTGGGGCTTTGAGGGGCAATCCCTCCCCAGCCTCTTCCGGCTCCTTGTGGCTGTCCCACATCCCGTGCCAGGGGGCCCCATGCCCATTTCATATTGCCTTGCCCTCTGTCTTGCTCTTTTCCATCTTTCTCACATCCCCCTGTGCCTCTCTCTTGCAAGGAAACTTGTCATTGGAAGTAGGGCCCACTGTGATAATCTTCTTGCGATGCCCTTATCTTAATCCTTATCTTAATGTGCTAAAAGCCTTTTCCCAAATAATGTCACAGTCACAGGTTCCAGAGATTTGATGCGAATGTGCTTGGGTGGGGGCACTTTTTGTTCTACTACAGAACAAGAATGATGTCTAGTTGGGTAAATTGTGGGTTTTTTATTTTTAGTTCCATACCTTGATATTTGGAGATACGGAAAGATTGTTTTGAACTGGCACACAGATAGATCTAGGGAAAATACAGAAATGGCTATGTGGCTACGGGTGTGCTATAATTCTAGGTTTTTCTTCAAGTCTAATAGTGAAATTTCATTGATTCTAAATATTTTGTAATGGGTATGGTTTCTAAATGGCAGAAGGGCCTGGCAATCCACTCCCAAGGCCATCCCGACCCTATGAGGGTCACTATGAGTTGGAGACCGACTCGAGGGCACCTAACAACAACAACAACATGGTTTCTAACACTCAGGTATGGAAAGAGGAAATCTTTCACTGTTTCCTTATACTTTCTATCTCAGGCTTCTTGTGCCTAATAATAAAAACTCAATCAAGTGACTTTAAAAAACAATATCTCAGCTGGACACGGTGGCGCACACCTGTAATCCCAGCGACTTGGGAGGCGGAGGCAGGAGGATCACAAGCTCGAGACCAGAGGCAGTCTGCGTAATTTAGCAAGACCCTGTCTCAAAAAAAAAAAAAAAAGTGAAAAAATGGGCTAGGGGTGCAGCTCAATGGTACAGCACTTGCAAAGCATGCAAGTGCAAGGCTGTGGGTTCAACTTCCAGTAATGAAATAAAACAAAGCAAAACAAACAACAACAACAACAACAACAAAAATTTCACATTCTTCAGTGATTTCTTGAGATTTGAAGTCATCTGAAGATTTCCCTCTACCCCTGTCCTTCTCCTGGTTGGTTCTAATTTCTGGTGCAGGTGGACAGGTTGGCCTATGCTGTGAACTTCCAGCCCACCTTGAGGAGAGGAGTCCTCAGGGTCCGCCCGCCTCCTGCCCTGCACTTCCCTCCTGGAACCCACGTGCCCTGTCATGGGAACCTTGGCGCTGCCTTGTTGGTTTCCTGTGTCTTGTGGATCAGTCCTTAGCCTGATGGTCGGAGGGTTGGAAACCATTTTTCATGCAATTTGCCCAATTTTTCATAGTTTCAGTACAGAGGGTAAAACTCAGTGGAAGTAGAATTCAAATGGAGTTTTCAAAACCTAAAGCAGAAAATATATATATATATATATATATATATATATATATATATATATATATATATATATATATATATTTCTCTTCTTCTTCTTCTTCCTCTTCTTCTTCTTCTTGTTTCTTCTTCTGTTTCTTCTTTCTTCTTCTCTTTCTTGTTCTTCTCCCTCCTCCTCCTCCTCCCCCTCCTCTTCCCCCCTCCTCCCCTTTCCCTCCCCTTTCTTCCTCCTCCTCCTCTTCTTTCTTCTTCTTCTTCTTCTTCTTCTTCTTCTTCTTCTTCCTCCTCCTCCTCCTCCTTTCCCCCCCTCCTCCTCCTCCTCCTCCTCCTTCTTCTTCTTCTTCTCCAGTTTCTCCACAATCCCTTTCCAGTGGCAACCTGAGACTTCCCGGCTTGTAAAGCAAAGGGCCACAGGTTGGCAGGAATGTACAAATCCAAAGCTAATATTGGAGGACATGACCCTCTGTCTCTGCTGAATATGTGACTCATGGCTTCCTTCACCTTGATCAAGTTTTATGGTCTTCCCAGAGGCAGAGACATGGATGGTGATGTCACTGTCCAAGCCCATCCATCTTGGATTATTCTGTGGGGGAAGCTGCCCACTATGCACATGGGTCCTCTGAGAAGCAGACCCGCCCTAGCTCAGGAACTGTAGGAGCAGCCTGAGGAGAGTCCGCTTCCCTGCACCTTCCTCCCTTGAGGCCTAAGGTCCCTTGCTGCCTCCCGGGGCTCAGATCTGCCTCTGGGTCTGGGGCTTGGGTCCAGCCCCATCTCCACAGTGCCGCAGGTTCTTTGCCAACTCACCTCACAGCTGCCGAGAGAGACCCTCGTCCAGCTCCCCATCCGTCCTGTCGCCTCCCCCACAGAGTGGTGGCAGGAACTCTGGGTGCTTCTACCCTTTCAGCTCTCTGCTGCCTGGAACTGCTCCAGAGCAGTCCGCCTGGGGAGTGAGAGTCCCTGCGCTTGACGTCGTCAGGGGAGAACGGGTGCCCTGGGTAGGGGGCCTCCACTGCGGCAGGCTGAATCCTCACTGTGGCCGTTCTCCAAATGGCTGAGTGTTAACAGCCAACATCCTGCTGAAGCTGAGGCCAATGCCAGCGACCACCATCTCCAAAGGACTGTATGGGATGGAAGAATGGATCTGACATTTCATTGAAAATTAAATTCTGTGCTTACAAAAGGTGGAAAGCATGCATTTATTATATATACCTCCAAGATGGCCGTACACAAATTCCGGGCATCTTGTTTAAATGTGTTTATATTTCTTACATAGTTATAATTGTGTATAACATAATTTAGCCTTGAGCATATATTTAAAAAAATTCAGTACATACTTTATCAGCAAGGCTTCCTGGATTCCACAGTGTGTGATTTAGGCCCAATGTACAATAGCACAAATTAAAAGTGAGTAATTCACCTTGCAATGAAAGGTATTTCCATTTCAGCCTTTTACGTTATGGTAACTCAGGCTGTGTGTGTGTGTGTGTGTGTGTAAGCTCACTCCAAACCCCAGGTGACTAGTTTATAATATAAATCTAATAAAATACAAAAATGGGATAAATGCTATTCATTATGATTACTTGTGCTGTTCATTAGCTGCCCTAATAAGCTTTATGTTGAAAATAATGTATGACAGATAGGTTTAAAAAAGCTTTTCTAACATGTTTACACAATGACAAATGTGGGTGAAAAGTCCCCAGTGGTGATAACCCAATGAACAAGTTCACCAGGAGAGAAACTGAGTTCCACAGGCAGGCTGGCCATTTAAGACCAGGTTTGTTTCTTCACACCCTAGAGATCTTTGAAATTGTGCCAGGGTGGTTTTTAATCGCTGGTCTTTAATAATGCAAGCATTCCACCTCCTCAGTTCTTTCACTGTTTCAGAGAGGAATTCCTTTGGCTCTGATATTTACTTTTGTACCACTCCCCCGCCCCACCCTCCACTCTGCCCCCCTTTTAAAGCCCAGGGTAGCCTTGCACTTGGCCAACTTGGCGGGCCTCCTGCCTCTGCCTCCTGAGTGCTGGGGTTACAGGCGCATGCCCCCCCTTGCCTGGCCCACCCTCTCATTTTGACATCTCTTCTTTTTCTCAGAGGGTTTTACGGCTCATCCATCACACCATACAGTGCTTTTATCTAGGAATTGTCCGGGGGAGGTTGTCACATACTCACGGGCTGTTTCCTCACCAGTGGAAGGCTTTTCCCCAGAACGTTGGCAGAGTCATGTTTATCACAATAGGTCACAATGAACGCAAATAAATCCACAGGTCCATGATACCAGTAAATTTGAGGTCCCATTAAGAACGTGGACAGCTCAGCTATAAAACGCCCAGGAACTGGGTGCAAACCTAGAATGATACTTTCTCCATAAACACGGATGGAATGGCATTTTCAAAAACACATCAAACTGGGTAGCCGGGCATGGTGGCGCACGCCTGTAATCTGAGTGGCTCAGGAAGCGGAGTCAGGAGGATCACAAGTTCGAGACCAGAGGCAGTCTGCGTAACTTAGTGAGACCCTGTCTCAAAAAGTAAAAAAATGGGCTGGGGGGTGCAGCTCAGTGGTCCAGCACTTGCAAAGCATGCAAGCGAGAGGCCCTGGGTTCAACCCCCAGTACTGCAAAAAACAAAACAAAACAAAAAACTGGGTGCGGTAATATGCACCTGTGATTCCAGAGACTTGGGAGGCTGAGGCAGGAGGATGGTGAGTTCAAGGCCAGAGGCAGCCTGCACAACTTGGAGAGACCCTGTCTCAAAATAAAATATAAAAAAGGGTCAGGGGGTACAGCCTAGTGCTTGCTTGGCATGTGTGAGGTCCTGGGTTCAACTCCCCAGTACTGGGGAAAAAAAAATGAAAGAACAAACAAACCACAAACAAAACAACAAAATTCCCCCAACCTCCATCACCTAGATCCTGTGGTGTACGGTCCATCAGAACCAGCATAGGGAACTCTGCCGGGCAAAAGAAATGGAGGTGGGTGCCACGGCTTGGATGTGGCTCAAGTGTGTCCCCAAGGGCTCATGCAGCCTGGTCCTCAGAAGGGTGTCTCTGGGAGGCAGTGGAACCTTTAGCGGGTAGGGCTTAGTGCAAGGTCATTGGGGTGGCTGCCCTTGGAAGTTCTGGTGGGACTCCAGTTAACCCGGAAGCCATCAGCACCACCAAGGTCAGGGTTGACTCACAGGGGATCAATGAATCATGTTGGTATCCTGTGTCCCTTGTGATACGATGAGAAGGGTACCTTATTCTATGGCACGCTTGTCAAAACCCCATAACCCCAGCCTAATGACAAGAAAACATTAGCTGAACCCAGCTTGAGGAATGTTCTGCAATATCACTGACCACTCACTGTTCTTCAAAACTCTCACGGTCATGAAAATGAGGAAAGGGTGAGAAGCTGTCCTAGACCAGGAGATGTGAGGCGCAAATCCAAAGGAACCCTAGACTGGATCCTAGGACTGAAAAGGAAAACGTTTGGAGAAACTAGTGAAATCAGTGTAAAGTCTAGTATTGTTGTTGTCAGGTCCACAGACAGTGACCCTATGTAAAACAGAAAGAAACACTCTCCAACACTGTGCCATGAATGTGATCTTTTTTTTTTTTTTTAATGTTGGAACGCATTGTTGCAGACACTGTGTTTCTTCTCATTTTGAGCTGTGCCACAGCAAAAGGGCCTACAGCTGTAGCCCTCTGGCATCCGATCCCGTCAGATCTTGGAAGCTAAGCAGGGTCGGGCCTGGTTAGTACCTGGATGGGAGACTGCCTGGGAACACCAGAAGCTGTAGGCTTGGGAGAAGGACCTGGAAACCCCCTCCCAAAAACCAATCTGCCATTGAAAACCCTATGAACAGCAGAGAAGCACTGACAATAGTGTTTCCCCTGTTGTACAGAGGGTCGCTATGAGTTGGATACTGACTCGACGGCACCTAACAACAACAACAACAACAGCAGCAAAAGGAGGTCCCAGGGGCTCTACTCCATTCCCATTGTTCAAGTCGGCTCTACTTTGAGGAGGCAACTCTTTGGAATGCCTTACAACTCAGGGGGCTCATTTTCTGGCACTATATTTGAGAACGCTTCTCTGCTATTCATAATTGTTTCAGGAGTGGGTTGCTGAGTCATTCTTCCTAGTCTGTCTTAGTCTGGAAGCTCAGCTGAAACCTGTCCACCATGGGTAGCTCTGCTGGTATCTGAAATACTGGTGGCATAGCTTTTAGTACCACAGCAACACACAAGCCCCCATAGTATGACAAGCTGACAGACACATGCACTTTAATTAATGTTGCTGTTGTTAGGTGCTGTCCAATTGGGTCTGACTCATAGCGACCCTGTGTATATCAGAACAAAACACTCCCTGACACTGTGCCATGCCCAGCACTCTGTCAGTGCTTCTCTGCTATTCATAGGGTTTTCAACAGCTGATTGTTTCAGGAGTGAGCTGCCAGGTCCTTCTCCCATTTTTGCAGTGCTGGGGATCGAACTCAGGGCCTCAGAGTGTGCGGAGCAGCACTTTACCAACTGAGCTAGTTTAATTAATAGTATGGCACTAGTGTTAATTCCTTGGTTTCGAGAACTGTACCACAGTTATGTAAGAGACTAACATTAGGGGAAAATGGGTAGAACATATATGAGATCTTTCTGGATGATCTTTGCAGCGTTTTGTGAATCAAAAATTATTCCAAACTCAGCATACACCTGTAACGCAAGCAACTTGAGGGGCTGAGGCAGGAGGACCACAAGTTCAAGGCCAGTTAGTGAGACTTTGTCTCAAAAAAATAAATAAAATAAAGAGGGGGCTGTAGGTATGACTTTGTGGTGGAGTACTTGTCTAGCATGTGTGAGACCCTGGGTTTAACCCTCAGGACTGAAAAAAATACTATTCCAAAATAAAAATTTCATTAAAAAATCACAGTGATTTTCCTAATAAAGCCTATAACAGTCTAGATGATTCATTTTCCAGAGATGAAGCCTTCTTTCTTTAATTCCTGGGTTTAAGCGATCCTCCTGCCTCAGCCTCCCAAATAGCTCAGATTACAGGCACATGTCCCCCTGCTTGGTTTAATAGTGTTTTTTCTTTGTGGCACAGGGGTGTTGACCTCAGGGCTTCATGCATGCTAGGCAAGAGCGCTACCTCTGAGTTGCATCTCTAGCTGACTCTAGCTCAAAATTTTGGTCCTCATGCCTTAGTCTTCTGAGTCACTGGAACTGCAAGTGTGTTGCAGCACCCAGCTAATATTATTACATTTTTGGGCCTGAAGGTTTAGAACTCAAATTTTATAAATGTCATTCTAATGCAGAAATAATAATATTGCCACACACTCAGCTGCTATATTGTTCCTGTTAATGCTATGCTACACATTTGCAATATCGCTTTCAATAGCACATTTAAAAACGTAATGAATCTTTTGGTGCATAGAAAAGTAATAGCTTAGTATTTTAACTACCCTATATTCTAGATGTAAATGAGTGTCAGGTTTCATAATTTGTGCAAATGTAAAAGCCCTTCTTTTTCTTTCTTTTTTTTTGCAGTACTGGGGGTTGAACCCAGGACTTCATACTTACATGTTTTGCAAGTGCTGTACCACTGAGCTGCACCCCCAGCCCATTTTTTACTTTTTTGAGACAGGGTCTCGCTAAATTATGCAGACTGCCTCTTGTCTTGAACTTTCGATCTTCCTGCCTCTGCCTCTCAAGCCGCTGGGATTACAGGTGTGGGCCACCACACCCAGATCCCTTCATTTTTAAATGCTGAAAATAGCATTCTACAGCAAAGCGGATTTATACATCTTTTGTTGAAAACTTTTAGCTTTTATAAATTCAGAGCTATAGGGAATTATCTTCTTTAAGTATTTTTAAGTATATTGTTTTGAATTTGGTTACTAAAAATAAAATGTGCTTTGGGTATTTTTCTAAATCATGTTTTAAATTTCTTCATATATTTTGTATCCTTTATGTCTGAGTAAAACACAATTTATCATAGATGATTTAGTACACAATTCCTGAATTTTATATTCCTAAGAAATGTTGAGAGTTCAGAATCAGAGCTGTGTGTGCAAAGCTTTCCTGCTGATGCAAGCTTGAGGGTATGAAGTTTATCTTACAGTCACAGACACTTAAGGTGAGGCCTGAGTAATTGTTTCTAGTGGCAATTCAATTCCAAAATATTATCATTTTAATAAAAATGGTAATAGTCAATGAACATTGCCCAGGAGACATTTTACAATTTGCAGACCAAGTCTTTGAAATCTAGTGTCCATTTTCCTCTTGGTGTAAATCTAACTTCAGACTAGTCACATTTCAGGTGCTCAGCCACCAGGTAGCTGCACAGCATGGTTCCAGAGGAACTCCTCCAGTCTGTCTACTTTGTTTCCTTCCTCAACCTTAAGAGTTTCTGTTACCATTTAAGGACACCTGCCCTGTGAACAGCGCTCCCAATCTGACCCTTGCTGTGTAAGAGTCCCTCTGAATACTTAGGAAACCCTGATGAATCATTTAAACTCTTACCCTTCATTTCTATGCTTTATCTATGTCGTTGTCCCCGTTTCAAACCAGGCACTTTTGCTCATGCTCAGTTCTTCTTCATAACACCTGGTAAATACAACAAGCAGAAACTCACAACACGGACGCTCTGGCTTGCCCAAGCATTTTCCTTAGAACTATGGGCTGGGATTTAGCTCGGTTGGTAGAGCGCTGCGCTGCAGTCTCTGAGGTCCCGAGTTCAATTCCCAGCACCACAAAAATGGGAGAAGGACCTGGCAATCCACTCCCAAGGCAATCCCGAAACAATCAGCCATTGAAAACCCTATGAGGGTTGCTATGAGTCGGAGACTGACTCGACGGCACCTAACAATAACAACAACATGGGTTCGATGGGTACATGGCCAACCTTCCAAGTTGCTGCAGGTGACAGTGTTATGAAATGATTTGCCACATATTGGCCTGGCCTGTGGAATCTCTTTTCTCACAGCGTACCCCTCAACGGTCCAGCTGGGGTCACACATCATTTCTTTTACTACAGAAGCACCTCACTTTCAAGCAGCAGTCTCTGATCGAAGAGAATGCAAGCTGCTATCCCAGCTCCCCAAATATTCGTGGTTACACAATCAATTGGTGATTTTTTTCTTGCTCTGTAATAATCCAGTCCATGGCGATCCAGTGCCTTGGGATCCTCTGCATTCCGCCAGTGGACAGAGCAGGGGTGGAGAGGACATGTGTCATGCGTGGTCATTGCAGAAATAGCATGAAGCCAAGAGAAAGCGCTCAGCACCTGTCAGCTTTTGCAAAGCCAGGGAGCTCTGAGAACAGCGGCTGAGCCTTTTGGTACATCATCTGCCAGGACCCAGGAAGGGAAAAGAAGCAACCTCTTCCTCCCCTGTTTGCAACTGTATAGGAGACAAAGATCACGTGGCTTTGCTTTGTGGTTTTCCCCAATGCACCAGCAAGATCTACCACAGCGTGTGCAGGCTGTCTCTGTGCGCCTGCCATCTCACTTGCTTTACCGCCTTTCCACACCTCACTCTGCCACTGAACAGTCAGTCAATGGTCTGGAAACCCACGGCCAATGTTGCTCCTTCATGCAGTAAGATCGTTCCCAGGCAGTCTCCCATTCAAGGACTAACCAGTTTCAAACCTGCTTAGCTTCCACCATCTGACAGGATTGGATGCCACAGTGGTAAGGCTGCAGACTATGAGGTAGTTGTTGTAAGGTATCCAACTCATACTGACCCTACATATAACAAGGGAAACACCATTGTCAGTGCTTCTCTGCTGTTCATAGGGTTTTCCATGGTGGACTGATTTTTTGGGAGTGGGTTGCCGGGTCCATCTCCCAAGCCTACAGCACCTGGTGTTCCCAGGTGGTCTCCCGTCCAAGTACTAACCTGCTCCAACCCTGCTTAGCTTCAGAGATCTGACAGGATCGGATGCCACAGTGGTATGGCTGCAGACTATGAAAGGTAGTAGTAATTATTAACATCAACAAAATACCTCTTTTATTAGGAAGACGCTTTTGCATTACAAAAGTCATATGTTGTCTTTAAAGCTGGACATTTTTTTAAAAAGCTGGGCGCTCTGGTGCACACCTGTAACCCTGGCTGATTTGGAGGCTTAAGTAAGAGGATCTTGAGTTTGAGGCCAGCCAGACCTATATGGCAAGACCCTGTCTTTAAAAAAAAAATAGGCAAAAAGAAAAAGAAAAACTGAATATTTTCAATAGTAGAAAAAGAAAAAATTATATATAGTCATGTCAGTTAAAGCCAGCCATTATGAATGCTTTGGGGAATTTATTTCCAGGTTTTTGGATTTGTAGTTCCTGTAATACAAAGTTATAATCAAGGTGTCCATGTACTCTATGAATTCCTTTACTTAACATCACATTATAAACATTGTGTGTGTTATGGCATGGTTTTCATTAATATCATTTTAATTAATGCATAATAAGTCATCATATGAATGTGACAATTGAGTGTTTCATTATTGAACACATGATTGCTTCTGCTCTTTCTGGGGGGTTTCAGTGTAGGTCAGCCCTTTAATATGGCACACTGCCAACAAGTAAAAGTTGTGGTAAAAACTTTTAGATGAATATGGTCAGGGTTCACTGGTATCCTTGGTTCCCCTAGGATATAGAAGGAAGAGAAAAAGATTCTCCTCAGCCAGGCAGCCCCCACATGTCTGTCAGCTTGTGCTGTAGGGCTTGTGTGTGGCTGTGATGCTGAAAACTATGCCACTTATATCTCAGATACCAGCAGGGCCACCCAATGGTGCACAGGTTTCAGCTGAGCTTCTAGATTGAGAGACTAGGGAGAAGGACTCAGCAGCCAACTCCCAAAACAATTAGCCATTGAAAACCCTATGAATAGCAGAGAAGCACTGTCAAATATAGTGCCTGAAAATGAAACCCCCCACCCCGCACAGCTGGAAGGCATTTAAGAAACGACTAGGGAAGAGTTACCTCCTTAAAGTAGAGTTGGCCTTAATGATGGGAATGGAGTAAAGCCCTGGGACCTCCATTTGCAGATGTGGCATGACTCAGAATGAGAAGAAACACAGTGGCTGCAACAATGGGAATCAAACATTAAAAGATCATGTGCATGGCACAGTGTTGGGTAGTTTCTAGGTCTGCTGTACATAGAGTTGCTGTGAGTTGGACTTGACTCAAATGGTACCTAGAAACCACAACAAAAACAACAACATGGAAATTCTGGAAATAGTATTTGGAGGCTAACATGTATTTGTAGGTCTAGGCTGCTCTTCAGTTTAATGGACAGATGATAACCAGAAATAACACAATCAGCATAAATCTAACCTGACAACAGTCTTAAAAGTGTCAAGTACTATTTGGAGGGACTCTTAACAAACGTACATGCATTTGCTTTAGGGAAGTATTTGCTTTGAAAGTGGCCATTCTTTCTGTACATTGAATTCACATGATCCCTTAGAGGCTGATCAAGGCTTGACCCATTTGCTCCAACTGAATCACCTGGAGAACGTGTTAGAAATTAGATTCCTGAGTCCACCTGCAGATGGGACCTGAGCATATGCATTCTTAATCATCAACCCAGTGTGTCTGACGCAGCCCATTAACTCTCCTTCAGGGACTAGGTGATGCTTGGTAATGGGACAGGTGGGTGGGTGTAGATCCTATAGTTCAATTCCATTAATCAGGGAACAGCTCTCCTGACGTCTTAGCAGCTAGCAATGAATCAAACCAATTTTTCTCCACATAAATACGCTTCATCAAAGCTCACATTTTATATCAAAAGTGAGTTGCAAATGATACCAAAGATTACTGGCCACCTCCTTTGGGGTGGGTGCAAATTCTATTTTTTAAAAATCTCACTTTTTTGTAAGTGGAGGTTTAGACCTTCGATTTCACAAAATTAATGACCATCTTCCTCGCATCAAATTCTATTCAAGCTGATTGTGCTCTGACCAGCTCTGTCTTATAGTACACAGGGTGAATGTCAGTCTTTACTTTGAATCCCCAAATGACTTAAGAATGACAGAGATTGTCAGTAAGAATGACAGGGCAAGGCAGTGCAGCAGCATTGTCCAAATTGGACTTGTTCATGTCATTGAGTCCCAGTGGTGGGGACATGAAGTTTAACCCGCATGCCTCACTAATGTGTATGGACAATGGTACTGAAAACAACCACCATTAAGAAGAAAATGGAATCCACAACAGAAAGATGAACAACCCTGTTAAAAATGTGTAAAGGTCATGAATAGACATTTTCCCCAAGAAGCCAAGGAGCGCAGGAAAAGGTGCTCAACATCTTAGACATTATGGAAGTACAGACTGAAGCCAAAATGAGATACCATTTTCTAACCACCGAGATAGGGTGCTGCTCATCATAACAGTGTAGGATATGAGCAACTCTTGGTGAGGAGGTGGAAAAATTGGAACATATTACTTGTGGGAATGTGCTATTATTGAAAAGTTTGGTGGGTCTTCAAAATCCTAAATATAGAATCACTACATAACCCCGCAATCCCACTTCTAGATACATACCTGTTGTGTTGTTGTTAGGTGCCGTTGAGTCGGTGTCCGACCCAATGTACAACAAGAGAAACGCTATTGTCAGTGCTTCTCTGCTATTCATGGGGTTTTCAATGGTGGATTGAGTTTTGGGAGTGGGTTGCCAGGTCCTTCACCCAAGCCTACATAACAGCACCTGGTGTTCCCAGGTGGTCTCCCATCCAGGTACTAACCAGGCCCGACCCTGCTTAACTTCCGAGATCTGACGGGATCAGAAGCCATAGTGCTATGGCTGCAGGCGATGCATACCTAAAAGAATGAAAAAATGCAGATTCAAACAGAGACTTGTATGCAGATGTTCACTGCAGTATTCTTCACAATAGCTGAAATGTGAAACAAACCAAATATCCATTGAAAGCTAAATGGATAAATAATAGGATATATACACACAATAGAGTATTATTCAACCTCCAAGAAGAGATGGCTCTGGGAGTGATGGTGACATTGGAAATCCCAGCACATAGGAGGCTAAGGCAGGAGGATTGTGAGTTTGAGGCCAGTCTGAACCACAAAATTGTTGTTGTTGTTGTTAGGTGCCATCGAGTCGGTATCCGACTCACAGCGACCCTCATAGGGTTTTCAATGGCTGACTGTTTTGGGATTGCCTTGGGGGTGGATTGCCAGGTCCTTCTCCCATTTTTGCAGTGCTGGGAATTGAACTCGGGACCTCAGAGACTGCAGCGCAGCACTCTACCAACTGAGCTAAATCCCAGCCCGAACCACATAATTAGACCATCTAAAAAAACCAAAAGTACTGATACATGCTAATGTGGATGATCTTCAGAAACATTAGGCTAAGTGAAAAAAAAAAAAAAACCCAGTTACAATAGACCACATATTATATATTCCATTTATATGAAATGTGTAGACTAGTCAAATCTATAGAGACAGAAAGCAGATTTGTGATTGCTTAGAGTTGGTGGGAATGGAGAAATAAAGGGGTGATGGGTAAAGGGGTAAATGGCTTCTGTCTATAGAAAAGAAAACATCCGAAAATTGATAGTGGTGATGGCCGTATACCTTAGCGAATATACTAAAAACTATTGGATTGTGCACTTCAAGTGGGGAATTAGATAGCATGTAAGTTAAATCCAAATGAAGCTATTTTTACAAGAGAAAAAATTAGTATAAACACATTTGTAGTTTCCGTTCCATATTCAGAGGGATTGAACAAATTCAAGATAATTAGTGACATGAAATTCTATAATATTACAAGTAACAACAGATACTTCAAGAAAACAGAACAACGGAGAGTTATGTATTATTGTGCAACTTGTCATCCAAGAAACATCCCAGCTGGCAGAGCATTGCAATCACCTTGCTCATTAATATTAATATCATGGTAATGATGATGAACATGGAAAATATTTTCTTTTGCATTTTGGCTAAAGGGGCCCACCCAGGAGAATTTCTCCTGATCTTCCATGCTCATATCTGTCCAAGACTTTGTGTCTACACCTGCTGTAACATGCTTTACGCATGACTTGAGATGTACACCACTGATATGTACACGTCTGACTCTCTGTGTGGTTTAGTTAATTCCCTGCATAAAACCATACAGCTTGCTGGCCAGATGCTGCTCGCTCCTTCATGGGGACCCTTGTTCTCTTCTCTCGCCCTTGATTTTGTGAATTATCTGTGTCTGACCTTGAGGAGACATGCTTTGAATATGTGGCTGGAGTCGGAGGCCCCGGCCCTGGGTGACCACGAAGACAAGAGCCCCCACGGCCTGGCCGCTGGGTTTGTCCCACACAGCATCTCGTTCCCTCTGCCTTTCATCTTCTGTTTCTCTAATGTCTTCCACAGTCTGGCCAATCCGCTCTCTAATTCAACCAAAACCCTGCTGATAAAAGTTTGTACCCTGAGACTAAGAAGGGAATCCCTTAGGATAGACGGGAGAAGAGGGCAAAATATAAGGAATAAAACAAATTTTCAAAGACAATGACCATGCCACACATTGATGGTTTGGTTTAAAATTCCAGGTCAGAACACACAAACCTCCCAAGGGGTCCAAAGTCAGTCAACACGGAGCCTAATTTGTGTGGAGAACAGTGGCACTGTCCTCCAGCCTGAAGGATTTATGTGGTCATCTGTGTCTGGAGACACACTTGGGGTTTTTGAGGGAAATGCCAGGGAGTGGTCAGTGTTACTCTTCAACAAAGCCTGGTAAGCACATGGGGGTCTGCATCAGGCCCCCCCCATCCCTTAGCCATTGTGCATTTTTTAAAGCAACCTCGAGTATTATTCTTCAGATCTTTCCCCCATATGATTTAAAAAATAGCCTTTATTTTTTAAGAGTAGCTTTAGGTCCACAGCAAAATTGAGTAGAATGTACCAAGAGTTCTTTTATATAACTCCTAACACACACAGCCGCCCCCCTAGGGATGTCTTCCATCAAAGTGGCACATTTATTACAATCGAGGAATGTCCATGGATATGTTGTACATTCCGTGGGTTTGGAAAAACCCACACATATCCACTACCCCTAAAAACCCTCTGCCCTCCCCTTCATCATTCCTTCCACTCCCTGAAAGCCGGCAACCACCAATCCTTTTACCGTGGCCATAGATATGCCTTTTCCAGAGTGTTATACAGTTTGAATGATAGAGTGTGCAAACTTTTCAGACTTGTGTTTAGTTTTATAATAAACTGACAGCTGTCTTCCAAGGCGGCTATACCATTTACACTCCCACTAGCAGTGAATGAGAGTTTCTGTTCTTTCTCAAGCTCAGCAGCGTTAGGTACTGTCAGTTTTTTGGATTTGGGCTATACTTCTAGGTATGAGGGGTATCTCATAGTTGTTTTGACTGGTAATTTCCTAAGTATCATTTCATATGCTAACTGGTCATCTATATATCTTTTTTGGGAGGTATCTATTCAAGACTCTTGCTTATTTTTAAAGAGATTGTTCATTTTCTTACTGTTGAGTTATAAGAGTTCTTTGTATATTTTGGATATACGACTTTTATCAGATACACCTTTAAAAACATTTTCTTCCTGTCTGTGTTTTAAATTCTCATTCTCCTGACATTATCTTCTGCAGAACAGAAGTTTTTAATTTCAGTGATGTCCAGCTTATCAATGATTTCTTTTGTGGATTGTGCCTTTAGTCTTATATCTGAAAAGTCATGGCCATGCTCAAGGTCATGTAGGTTTTCTCATGTTGTCTTCTGGGAGTCTTTTAGTTTTGTGTTTTATACTGAGACCTGGGATTCATTTTCACTTTTGTACAAGGTCTAAGGTCTGTGTCTAGATTCATTTGTTTGCATGTGGGTTGCCGGGTATTTTTTAGAATGCAATTTGTATGTCTTCAAGGAGCATTGAGTTTCCTTTGTGTGGGCCTTTTCAAAGTCACGCCGTTCAGAATCACTTTTAACCAGTTTTCAAACACAGTTACAGAAAGGTTTCTTCCCAGCGTCTCAGCCAGGGCATGAACTTCTTGCTTATCTTGTAGGAACTGTGTAGGCCTCAGCCGAGCTCAGATCTGCTCTCTTGTTGGTCTGATTTGCTTTCCTTGTTCCCCTTGGTTAGTAGGCGTTTATCCGCGACAGGTAAACAATGAGTGGGGGAAAGGTTAGTGCGGATTTCGGATTTCGGTGTAGCGGGCAGCTGCTAGAAGGGGCCAAGATCACAGAAACAGATCCGAAATTGTCTCTGGAAGGTGAAACACAGAGCAGACGCCACTGAGCGGGGTAGGAGGGGGGTCTTGTGAGTCAGTGCTTTATGGCTCCTTCCCTGTGAGTCATCACAGGAGCAATTTTCGCTGCGGGTGGGTGAGGACTGTTGAGAGCTCGCGGCCTGGGAGGTCGAGCTGAGTCTCCTTCTGCAAGGTGAGGGAAGCTCGGGGCCAGAGGGCCAGCCTGGAGCCCCGCTTTGGCACGTGGGGCTTGGATGAGCGGACCCCAGCAGAGAGCACAGGGACTGTCCCATGGTGCGCCGGTGGAGGGGCAGGTGAGCCCCAGGGGCGCGATGCAGCTCACTTTTCTCTGGAACTTGGACGTTTTCTCGGGGTCCCTCCTCCACCTGTCCCCTCTCTTTGATCCCTGCAGCTAATCCACTCCTCTCTCAGCTCCTCTGCTGCTCCGACACTGGGGTTTTGATGGAGACCCCCACCACAGATAAGTCACTGTCTGCGCAGAGCCCAGACCCTGGACCAGCTATGGGCCCCAAGGGAGAAGGGAGCAGAGATACAAAAATATCTAGGATGTTGTCTCTTTATACAAGGGGCTGGGAGAGGCAGGTGGGACATCCAGACTGCCATCTTGACATCAGGATGACTCTTTTTTTTGCGGTACTGGGGGTTGAACCCAGGGTCTTGCGCCTGCGTGCTCTGAAAGAGCTGGACCACTGAGCTGCACCCTCAGCCCATTATTTTTTTTTTTTTTTTTTTTTTTACTTTTTGAGACAGGGTCTCGCTAAGTTATGCAGACTGCCTCTAGTCTCGAACTTGCGATCCTCCCGCCTCCGCCTCCCAAGCTGCTGGGATTACAGGCGTGCGCCACCACGCCTGGCCTACATCGGGATAACTCTTAATATTTATGTCTTGAGCATGTCAAAAACCATGTGATTGAACATTCCTCTTTAAAACAAAAGAATATATATATATATATATTTATATATGTGTGTATATGTACATATATATGTGTATACACACACACACACACACACACACACACACACACACGCAGCTGTAGCACTGTGGCATACAATCCTGTCAGATCTCTGAAGCTAAGCAGGGTCAGGCCTGGTTAGTACTTGGATGGGAGACTGCCTGGGAACACCAGGTGCTGTAGGCTTGGGAGAAGGACCTGGCAACCCACTCCCAAAAATCAATCTGCCATTGAAAACCCTATATGAGTAGCAGACAAGCACTGTCAAAGTGTTTCCCCTGCTGTACGTAGGGTCGCTATGAGTCAGATACCAACTCAATGGCACCTAACAACAACAACAACAAATATATATATGTGTGTATATATACATATATTATATATATTTGTTGTATACATATATATGTATGTATATATGTATATGTATGTGTGTGTGTGTATATATATATATATATATCTCTGCTTGAACATGCACTGAATATTTCTGAAAAGATGTGTGATTGCCTTTGGGAGGGGACAAGGGTAGGTGGGGCAGGTATAATGGAAACATTTCATGATGTATCCTTTGTAGCTTTAGAATGTCACACCTTGTGTGTGCATATCCCATGACCCACAAAACCACCTTCTCTACCTCTGAGCATCAGGCAGGCTTAGAAAGAGGTGGAGAGACAAGGCTGGGGGAAGGGTCTCCATTTGATAGAACAGTGGCCTGCAATTTCCAAATAGCCAGCAGCCGGTTGATGGGTGGCATCTATGATACCAAAACCCCATATGTCCGTCTCTGGGAATTTGACTAGCAGGGGAGGGACACATTGGTCCATTGCCCTGACAGTACCAGCATGGTCCAGAGGCAGCAGTGACCACTGTGGGCTACGCTGGCTGCAGAACCAGAGCTGGGTGGAGCTGGTCAAGTTGTACTTGCAGGCCAGGCCAGGAGGCTGGGAGGATGGGTGGCCATGGGAGCAGGGCAAATGGGAAACCCCAAGCATATTTAGCCATGGGAAAGGCGTTGCTCGGTCTCCCTGAGGTCGACGCAGCCTAGTGGAGGGAGCGAGAGTGAGGTGGTGAAGGATGGAGTCCGGTAGACAACGGGGAGCTCCATGTCCTCCTCCTACTCCATAGCCCTGTGTGTTCTTGGGCAAGCTACCTAATCTCTCTGTGCCTCACGCTTCTCATCTGTAAAACAAGAATAACGGAATGAGGGAGGGTTGCTGTGAGTATTGAATGTAAGCATCTATGTAAAGATCTTAGGATGGTACCCAGCACTACTAAGTGTTGGGTCAATGCTGGTGATTGCTGCTTTTATTGTTGCGGGAATGTTGATTGGATAAGTTGGGTAAAAGGAGAAAGCATACTGAGGTAGGCGAATCAGCTGGGAGGAGCAGGCGTAGTGTAACATAAACTCAAGGGTGGCGGAGGCCATGAAAAGTCGGAGGAACACTAGGGGGAACGTCAGCAAAGAGCTGAGTAATCGGCCACCCACACAGGAAGGGCAAGGAAGAGAGCACAGCCAGGGGCCTGTGGACCTGGACCAGGCTGGTGGGAGGAAGCCCAAGCCATTAGCAGCCACGAGAGTCACCAAGAGCAGCCGGTTTGCCCGGACGGAGGGAGTGGAGTGTAATTTTAGATGACTTTGAGGCGACAGTGGGACATCACAGTAGAAATGTCAAGTGTGCAATTGGAAATGGGCGACTGGTGCTCAGGCAGAGGGGACAGAGTTGTCACAAATAAGTTCATGAATCGTCTTCAGGAAGAGGGGCAGCTTGTCCACAGAGCAAGGAAGATGCCCTGGCGGGGGTTGGGGGTGGTGGGAAGAGGAGGGGTAGGGGAGAGCAGGGGAGGGAAAAGCGGCAGCAAGATGCTCAAGGAAAGTCACATAAAGTCCCGGAAGCCAGAGGAAGGCGGGAGGAGCCAGCACCCTTGCGCAAAGCCCCGAGATCCACAGAGTCGCCCACAGGGGACGGACCCAGGTTTGAAGGGCAGACTGCTAGGGAATTTTAAACCACAGAGAACTTTGCTGTTACTACATTGTTGTTAGGTATGGTAGGTTGGTGTCTGACTCATAGCGACCCTCATAGGGTTTTCAATGGCTGACTGCTTCGGGATTGCCTTGGGAGTGGCTTGCCAAGTCCTTCTCCCACTTTTGCGGTGCTGGGAATCGAACGCATGACCTCAGAGACTGCAGAGCGGCGCTCTACCAACTGAGCTAAACCCCAGCCCATTGTAATATTAGGGGTGAAACATTAAAAGCAAGTTGCAAAACACAAGTGGCTTTGCTTCCTTTTGTGTCTGGCAGGAGAACTGCGCTGAGGAAACCATGGGAGGCAAACCGCAGCCCAGCGAGGACCGAGGAGAGCGAGGCTCTGGCCACCAGGGACTGCCGGTGTCCTTCCAACGCCTCTGCTCCCACTGCTCCACCCCACACCTCTGCGCGCCTAGCCTGCGGGGGGCCTCAGGGCGGGGACCGGAGGGACCCAGGCTAGTCCGGGCTGGTGCACCCCTGCTCTGCGCTGCTGGGTGCCTGGGTGGGGCCACACCGTTGTGCGGGGCCGAGGAGAGCCTTCGGGGTGCCGTGAACCCCCAGCTCGGCACCCATGCAAGGCTGCATTTTGAGTGTCCAGGGCCTCAGAAGTCCTCTTGCCTTCACTCCGGTTCAGCACATTTCTTTCTAAAACTGTTTTTTTCCCCTGTGGGCCCCGAGACACCGCCCTCTCACCCCGGGGGCAGCTGCTGGGGCTCTAGGCCCACCCTCCTCTCTGGGTGAACTCGCGTCATCCCTCACAGCTGTCTTAATCCATGTCCTGTGGCCGTGGTATAGGATCAGATGGCTACTTTAGAAAGAAAAGAGGCTTATTTATTTATTTTATTTTGCGGTACTGGGGGTTGAACCCAGGGCCTCGGGCTTGCATCCTCTGCAAGTACTGGACCACTGAGCTGCACCCTCAGTCCATTTTTTTACTTTTTGAGACAGGGTTTCGCTAAGTTATGCAGGCTGCCTCTGGTCTCGAATTTGCAATCCTCCTGCCTCCACCTCTGGAGCCACTGGGATTATAGGCACTGGCTGTTGATTCATCTTTTGTTATGAATATCAGCTCATAATATCACTCTTACAATGGGTGAGGAAGGGGATCACACCCTTCTACCCTTTATAAATAACCTACAATATCAAATTCTCTGAAAAGGAACCCTTTAAATGCCAAATACACAGATGATATCTCACTTGAACCCGAGTATTGACACTGTGAATTTCACTTCATTCTTGTTAGGTAAGGAGCCAAAACACCTGTAAACTCAACAGACCTTTATTGGGAGAAGCTGCCAGGGCTGTCTCTAGCAAAGGAGAGAGCAGCTGCTGGGGGAGGAAGGGGTGAGGGTTTTATGGGCTCTAGGTGGGAGGGGGATGGGGTAATTGATGTATTGCATCAGGATAGGTAGGAAGTGGGTGCAAGGAGGGTTCTGATAGGCTGGAAGACTTGCTGGGCAGGGCAGATTTTCGAGTCAAATTTTGGTGGGCTTTTTTTGCAGGCTTTTTAGGCCTGGGGGATAGTGGGTAGAAGAGGGCACCACCGTATAGGGAGGAGCCATCTTTGACAGGTCCTGCATTATCAGCAGGAGAATGAGGATCCTGGTCCTCCATGATAACCAGGACACGGTACCAGCCCTTCGGGAGCACAAAGCCCCACTGTGGAGCCCGAGCACGGAGCTGAGCTCTGGCAGGCACTGAAGACTCCAGCCTGGTGCGCGCCTAGGGTTCTGCAAGGTGGGGTGGTTCCCTTGGAGGGGAGGAGAAGCCCTGAGCCCGCCTAACATTCCAGTGGTTTTTGTTTTAGGTTAATTGGGGTCATCATCTTCTGTAATTTCTTCCAGCTGAAAAGGGGCATCGTTTGTGGATGAGGGGGCTGATAGGGGATAGATGAAGGCAGGACATCTTAGTATGGGGGAAGAGCATGTCCTCTGCGGAGTGGTCGGTATCCCGCCATGAGGAGTTGGGTGACTGTCTGGTTGGTGAAGGCGAGCATGGGTTCCTGTAGAAAATTTTGAAAACAGCAAAACAGACAAGGCCCAAAGGCTAACACTAATAAGAGGAGGACTAAGGGCCCAGTTAGGGGTAGAAGCCAGGACATTTAGGGCAGCTGTGAAAACCAGGAACCCCAAAAATCTGATAGCTGTTGGTGGATGTCTAAGGCCTTTTCTAAGAGGATTTTTTTTTTTTTTTCTGTCTCGGACTATTCCAGACTTGTTTGCATAGACACAGCATGTTTCTGCTAAGAACATGCAGAGGCCTCTTTTCTCATTGGTCAAGAGGTTCAATCCTTGGTGATTTGGGAAAACTACACCTACCAATATTGAAAACCCTATGAACAGCAGAGAAGCACTGCCAATAGTGTTTTGCCTGTTGTACATAGGGTCGCTGTGAGTTGGATACCGACTCGACGGCACCTAACAACAACAACACCTACCAATGAATCTATTTGATCTCGTAGAACATTGGGTTGTTGGGCAATAGATTGTAAGCTGTCTGCCAGTTGTTGGGACAGGTGTCTGTAGTATGTTATGGATGTTGTAAGCCCCCTGATCCCTGTCCCCACACAGGCAGCAATTCCTAGGCCTATTAACAAAGGAGCAGCAACAAAGCCCTTAGGTCTTATAGAGGCTGATGAAGGCACAGAAAATGATTGGTTATTAGGAGCTATTTGGATGTCTGTTGTTATTGTTAGGTGCTGTTGAGTCGGTATCTGACTCATAGTGACCCTACATACAACAGGGGAAACACTATTGTCAGTGCTTCTCTGCTGTTCATAGGGTTTTCAATGGCAGATTGATTTTTGGGAGTGGTTGCCGGGTCCTTCTCCCAAGCATACAGTATCTGGTGTTCCCAGGTGGTCTCCCATCCAGGTTCTAACCAGGCCCGGCCCTGCTTAGCTTCCAAGATGTGATGGAATCGGATGCCACAGGGCTACAGCTGCAGGCTATTTGGATGTCTGGAGTAAGGTAGATGTGCTATCCATGTTGGGCTAAAAGGTTTAGGAGGGAAGCGGTATACGTCTGGGAAAGCTATAAGGTGGGGCTGCAGGGAAGATCATCTACATAGTGAAGCACACAGGAAAGCTGGACATTGAGGTGAGCTAGGTTGGGGGCCAGCGCTTGACCGAACAGGGGAGGGCCATCTCTAAAGCCCTGCGGGAGGACCATCCAGGTGCACTGTTGGGAATGAGGGGTGACAGAGTCTGTCCAGGTAAACGCTACAACATCTTGGGAAGTGGGATGGAGGTGTGGTGAAGAAGGCACCTCTGAGATCAAGAATAGTAAAGGAGGAGGAAGAGAAAGGGCTATGAGACAGTAAGGTATAAGGACTGGGGACTACAGGGTGTATAGGGACAATGGCAGCATTGATGGCTCGGAGGTCCTGAACAAGTCAGGAGGACCTGTTTGGTTTCAGGACAGGCAGAATGGGAGCATTGTAGGGAGAGTGGGTAGGGTGAATACGGCCTTTAGTAAGGAGGCTGGATAGGAGAGGTTTTAGGCCCCAGAGATGTTTTAGGGCAATGTGGTATTGTGCGACCTTGGGAAAGTGGGAGGGGTCCTTTAGGGTGATTTTAATGGGAATATAATGGGAGGCAGTAGAAGAAGAGGAGGTGTCCCAGATTAAGGGATTGACTCTGGGGAGAGGCGGGCTAAGGGAAGGAGAGGGATAGAAGCAATCTGAAGCAGCAGCATACTCGTGGGGTTGATGGGGACTCAATGGAAATATATGGAGGCCTTGACATATGGAGACAAGATGTCTCCACCTAAAATAGGAGTAGGAAGGTCAGTATGATCAAGAAGCTATGAGAACGTAGTGTCTAAGAAGGAGCATGTGAAAGGAAGGGTGGTTCTCGGTTGGGCAGGTGTGAGGACCCCTGTCCAGGTGAGGCCCCCACATGCCGCTGATGGTGAGTGTGACAGAGACAGCAGACCACTCCAAGAGCGTTTTAGGGGATGAACAACTTTATTTCACAGCACAGCCTTTTATGCAGTTACTTGTGTAATCTCCCCTGATCCTCTACATGGCATTGTCCAATTCCCTAATCACCAATGGGGAGGGATGTTCAGGCGGGAAACCCAGTGAGGCGGCGCCCAGAAGACATCCAGGGAGTGCCATCTTGTCCTCAATCCCCTAGACCATTACAGATGTGCCACTTCAGGGTGGCAGGAGGAGGAACAGGAGGGGCACAGTGGTCTGAGGGGTCAAATTTGTCCATATCAGAGGTGGCCCCCAAGGCTGGGTGGAGGCAAAGATAGGCTGTAACCCGGGGTCCTCTGTTTACCCCTCATGGACATCACCCCACAGGTAGGAATTCCATTAACTCCTACAATAGTAACCTGTGATGGGATTGTGGGTCCTCCATATGTTGGTAAAGCTGAAAATGTGGCTCTACTGTCAAGTAGAAATAAAATAGGCTCACCTGAGATGCTGACAGTTACCTTGGGCTCATTGCTGGTGATGTCCATGGGGGCCAATGGTGACCCTGGGCACCATCAATCCTCCTCAGCGGCCAATCTGAAGAGCTGTAGCAGAGTGGGCTCCTACTATGGCGCTTGGGGCTGAGGGGGGTTTGGCCTCCTACCATTCTGGCAAAGAGGACAATTGACCCCCCAGTGTCCTAGCTGTTTACAGTTTGGGCAGGGCCAGGAGGAGGCCTTGGGTTAGGACATTCTCGTGCCCAATGTCCTGGAAGTCCGCAGTTGAAACATTTGCCCAGTGGCCTCCAGGGTTAGAGGGATGTTTCCCTTGTAGGGCAGCTGTCGGCATCTGGTAATCAGCCAGCTTTAATTGGGCCTTTTGTTTGTCCCTGTTAACTGATCCTGTTTTGCCTGGTCTTCTCGATTATTAAATACCTTGAAGGCCACATTTAATAGGTCTGTTTAATCAGCCGGTGGTCCCTCCTCTATTTTCTTTAATTTTTCTCCTGATGTTGGGAGCTGACTGGGATATAAAATTGATGTTAATAACAATCATACTGGTTTGAGATATAGGTAAATTTCTACTGCCTCAGGCGAGAGAGGAATTGGGCCAAATTCTCCTCTGGGTGTTGGTTGATCTCCCTAATTTTATCAAAATTGACTGTCTTCTGGGAAACACTTCTCAAGCCCTCAATGAGGCAAACTATCATGTGGTCTCTACAAACTATCATGTGGTCTCTAAGAGCTCGACCGGGATCCCCTTCCTGGTATGGCTAGTCTGGCTGGACTTCTGGGACCTCCTGGGTGCCTGCCAATTTAGTGGGGGTCTGTTGCATGCAAGTTGTCTGCCTCTGCCTGTGCTGCCTTCCAAACCCTCTGCCTCACCTCTGGGGAGAGGGCAGTGGAGAGAAAGGTGTAAACATCTCTCCAAGTCAGGTCATAGGATTGGGTGACATAACGAAATTGGTAAAGTTGGGTATCTTGACCACATAGGAGGAGGAGAAGTAGGCGGGCTGGGAGGAATGGGAATGGAAACTTGGGGAGATAAGGGGGATGGGGAGGTAAGCAGGGAAGTGTAGAGCCAAGGGAGGGGGAGTGTGAGGTGGTGGGACCAGGAGAGGCAGAATGAGTGGGATTATAAGGAGGAGGTACAGGAGGGGCACAGTGGTCTGAGGGGTCAAATTTGTCCATATCGGAAGTTAGATCAGGTTTTTTTTTTTTTCTTGAGGAAGGAGGAGAAGGAGGAGAATGAGAGAAAAGGATTTGGGAGATAGAGCAAGATTGGTAGAGAGAAGGGTGGGAATGGAGATGGAAAAAGGCCTGAATATAGGGGACCTCTGACCATTTGCCATTTTGTTGACAAAAGTTTTAAAGATCCTGAGAATATTAGGGTCAAATGTCCCATTTTCTGGCCATGGTGACTCATTATTGAGCCTGTAACAGGGTCAGGCATGATTGCAAAAGAAAATCAGTTTCTTAGGTTTTATGTCGGGAACCAGTCCAAGGGTAGGGAGGTTTGCCAGGAGGCAAAGTATGAGAGGGTTTGGACTGGGAGGGCCCCATGGTAATTTTGGAGGAGGGAGGTGAGGAGAATGAGGATCCCTAGGAGAGGTAGAAGGAAGAGGAGCCTCCTCGCTTTTCCCAGTACCCCCAATGTAGAGGAGTAGGAAGCTGAGTTAAGGGGGAGTCAGCACTGAGACTGTGGCTCCTCGAGTATGAGAAATAAAAGATCCGTCCGACTCAGCGCTGGGAGTTTATCGAGAGGGAGAGAGAGATGGAGGATCAGAGTAGAGGGGCTCAAACAACTCACCTCCAAGGATTGGCCAATGTGGATGTGGCAGCCAGAAATGGCAAAGGTAGAGGGCGCTGCTGGAGTTTATGGTCCGGCAGCAAGGTCTGGGAGGCCAAGCAGGAGGCCCATCCACCCCAGAGAATGAGGGCTTGTCACTATTTCCATCCTGGGTTTTGGCACCATTAAATGTTAGGTAAGGAGCTGAAAAACCTGTAAACAGATCTTTATTGGGAGAAGCTGCCAGGGCTGTCTCTAGCAAAGGAGAGAGCAGCCACTGGGGGAGGAAAGGGTGAGGCTTTTATGGGCTCTAGGAGGGAGGGGGAAGGGATAAATGACGTATTGCAATGGAACAGGTAGGAAGCGGTGCAAGGAGGGTTCTGATAAGCTGGAAGACTAGCCAGGTGGGGCAGATTTTTGAGTCAAATTTTGGTGGGCTTTTTTTGCAGGCTTTTAGGTTTGGGAGATAGTGGGTAGAAGAAGCACCATATTAAAAGGAGGAGCCATCTCCTGCACTAGCAGCAGGAGAACAAGGGTCCTGGTCCCTATGGTAACCAGGACATGGTACCTGCCCTCCAGGAGCACAAAGCCCCACTGTGTGGCATGTGCACAGAGCGAGCGGAGCTCTAGGAGGCACTGGAGACTCCAGGCCTGTGTGTGCCTAGGGCTCTGTGGGGTAGGCGGTTCAGAGGGAAGGAGAAGCCCTGTGCCTGCCTAACAATTCTACACTTTCTTGAGGCTGAAAACAGCTTTATCCATTAAGTAATCACAGGTGAAAGATTTGAGAATGATAACCCTCTGTTGTAAGGTGTCATGGAGTCAGGTTTGACTCATAGTGACCCTATGTACCATATAACTTAACACTCCCCGACACTGTGGCATGCCTGGCATTATGTCGGTGCTTCTCTGTTCTTCATAGGGTTTTCAATGGTGAATTGTTTCAGGATTGTCTCAGGAGTGGGCTGCCAGGTCCTTCTCCAATTTTTTCTGATGCTAGGAATCAAACCTAGGGTCCTACCAACTGAGATAAACCCCAGCTGCAAGAACTCTCTAGTTTCTGAGAAATCAATGTTAAATTCCAGTCATGGCACCAACACCTTGGTAAAAATGAATAAGTCTGTCTTAAAAGGAGGTTACAAATTACTATAAAAAGTAATTAAAATTCCAGTTTTGTAATTTTCAATTTAAAAGAGAAATCTAGTCTTTTCCATGTATACCCTGCCAACTGGACAGGCTGAGCTGATGAAGGGCACAGGGAATATCACGGCTGTGTGGTGGACAGGTTTCAGCTGAGCTTCCAGACTAAGACAGACTAGGGAGAAGGACCTGGCAGCCCACTCCCAAAACAATTAACCATTGAAAACCCTATGAATAGCAGAGAAGCAATGTCAAATACAGTGCTGGAAAATGAGCTTCCCAGGCTGTAAAGCACGCAAGAAACCACTGAGGAAGAGTTGCCTCCTCAAAGTAGAGTTGACCTTAATGATGGGAATGGAGTAAAGTCCCTGGGACTTCCTTTTGCTGATGTGGCATAAATGAGAAGAACCAGTGACTGCAACAATGGCTCAAACATAAAAAGATCATGTGTATGGCACAGTGTTGGGTTGTGTTTTGTTCTAGTGTACTCAGGATTGCTATGAGTCTGATCCAACTCCATGGCACCTAACAACAAACCTCCACAAAGGCTTTGTCCCCAAACAAAGTCACTCTGTGAGGCAGGGTTTCAACAGGAATGTTGGGATGACACAGGCACTCAGTCCCTGGTCCCTAGTGGCGCTGGCTGACTGAGTTTTGCAGGTGTGGCTCTTCTAGGTCATTTCTGGAGACACTGTATTCACTGTATTGTTAGGTCCTTCCTCATGGGCAGGACAGATGCCCCAGAAGAGCCTTTGGGTTTCCTGCTTGTAGGGCAAAGGTCTAGCCACCAGCGTTCTGAAGCTGAGTTAGGATGAGGGTTGGGGTCCTGTGTGCACATCTGGTGTGCGCAGGCTCACTCACTCCTCCTGTCCTCAGTGGCGTTGCCCACACTGCTGTCTGGCCTTCTCCTGTCCACAATCTTGTTTAGGCTTTGCCAGAGAATAGTCTGGATCCAGCCTATGGCTGGGGTGGGGACGGAGCATTGACTCAGTGGTGCTCTCTGGGTGTGGGACTGAGGGATCTCGTTCCACCAAGCAACTTCCCGCCAGTCTTTACTTTGCCTCTTCCCTTCCTCTCTCGTTTCTCGGGTCCTCAGTGCCGACGGTCCCCTGGCTATTGCTGTCTCGAGGGTGAACTGGGCTGGCTGTGAACGCCCTCCACTGCCCTGTCTTGACTACTAAGCAGTTAGTATTTCTTCATCTGCTCCGTGGCTTTCAAAACCTTGTCATTTTTCTATCTCCTTTTTCTCTTTGTGGGTTTTTGAGTTCTAAAAAAATCCACATTAGTCTTGTGTGCTTTGGCAGGGAGCAAACCTGGATGGATGTCTGTATTCAATCCTTCTTTTAACTCAAGACATTGCCATTATTTTCTTTTTTCTTTTTTTTCTCTCTTTTTTTTTTTTTTTGGTACTGGGGGTTGAACCCAGGGCCTTGCGCTTGCATGCTCTGCAAGTGCTAGACCACTGAGCTGTACCTTCAGCCCATTTTTTACTTTTATTTATTTTTTGAGACAGGGTCTCGCTAAATTACGCAGACTGCCTCTGGTCTCGAACTCGCAATCCTCCTGCCTCGGCCTCCTGGGCAGCTGGGATTACAGGTGTGCTCCACCGCACCCGGCTGACATTGCCATTATTTTCTACAAGAGCGACTTCCAGAATCCCTGTGTGTTGATCCCCTATTTGAATAGGTTAACTACTCACCACTGGCTCTTTCTTTCCGTGTCATCCCCAGCCCCACATTCTTTATTTGGCTGTACCTCTTGGCTGCCGTTCTCCATGGAGGAGTTTTTCAAAGAACAGTCCCTTGGCAGGGGCTTGGACAGGTGGGGTGGGGGTAACAGTGTCTGCTAGGCCAGTGTAACTTCCAGATCAATCCTTTCCCAACCCCACCGCCAGCCCCAAGCCCTCTGTTTTAGCCATTCGAGAGCTCCCACTGCTCACAGGCAGGAGAGTCCTTGAAACTTTGCAAGTTTGCAAACGTCACCTTCGTGTCTTCACAGTCGCTCTTCCAGACTATCATGGCGGCCTTGGCTAACGTGCTTTCCTGTTTTGAACTGGGTTTTCTTATCTATAAAGAGAAACAGTTCCTACCTTGGGGGACTGTTGGGAGGGTGATAATGGATAGCCGCTCCACATACACAGTTCCCTTTGTCCCTTCCTGTCTCCTGGACGCCTGTCCTTTTCTTTCTGCAGGTAGACACGGGTGGCCCAGCCTCTGGCTCTGTAGAGCTGGGCAGAGGCAGAGGCGAGCTGAGACCCAGGGGCTGCCGGCCCTACGGCTCCTCCTGCAATGGGGGAGTCCAGCTGCAGAGAGCCTGCCCCAGCCTGCCCCAGTGCAGATGGCAGGACTGCCAGGAGCCCCCCTGCTCACATTCTCTAACCTTGCAGGCAAGAGGGGTCCTTGGACGGGAGGATGACCTTCTCTGCGGGGTTGCAGCTGGCACAGGCCATGCCTTGATGTCGCGTCTTACATCAGAGGAGGGAAGGTAAGGGACGGCCACCTCTGACCTCAATAAAGGACGCTCACGCTCTGGTGCCTCCAGTGAGCAGGCGCTTGACATTGTGTGTGACGGGAGTGCTCACAATCGAACGCTGCTACCTCTGAATGGAAAAGGCCAAGCAGCAGACAGGTGTGCCCCTCCCTCACCTCACGGAGGTGAAGGATGGAGAGAACTCAGGGAGGCCCCAGGGGACACTTGCCCCGGAGGGTAAACGCTTGTGGAACACCTAAAGCAGCAGCGCCAGCACGTTCCTGCACCCCTATGCTCACTACTTGATGCCAAGCGTTGTGATGATGAGAATCGTACAAAAGCCCAGCTTAGGTAAATCACAGCCTGCTGTCACTGCGGCATCCGATCCCCTCAGATTGTGGAAGCTAAGCAGGGTCGGGTCTGGTTGGTCCTTGGATGGGAGATTGCCTGGGAATGCCTGGTGCTGTAGGCTTGGGGGAACCTCACCCACAGCCCACTCTAGAAACAATCAGCCACTGAAAACCCTAGGAATAGCAGAGAAGAACTGATAATAGTGCTAGGCATGGCATAGTGTCCACTCTGTTGTACACAGGGTAGCTATGAGTCGGACTTGACTCAATGGCATTTAACAACAAATAAATCATGGCGCCTTGTCCTAGTCTGTTTTATGCTCAATGACAGAATGTACAGACTGGGTAATTTATAAGGACAGAGATTTATTTCTTATAGTTGTGGAGGTTGGGAAGTTCAAGACCCCATGTGAGGGGTCTTCTTGCTGCGGCATCTCTGGGCAGAAGGCAAAGGGTAAGAAGCACATGCCCGAGAGAAAAAGGGTGCAAACTCGTTCTTTTATCAGGAACTCACTCCTGCAGTAACCAGCCTACTCCCATGGGAGGGCATTAATCCACTTGTGAGGACAGACCCAGTAAGGCTGAGTCTTATCTCCCAATGCTGTTGCTTTAGGGGTTGAATTTCCAACACCTGATCTTTGGGGGCCACGTTCAAACCACAACACCCCGCACACCGTGGATGGTTAGGAAGTCGGTCCTGAGGGTGCTGTAGATCCACACTGACATGGTAAGATGCTCCCCTTACAATTTGTGGAGTAAAAAGGTGGTCAGGCAGGATGCCCAGGATGGTTGCTCTAAGTAAAGCTCGCCTCGTGTGGCTCCGTGCAGAAGAGGTGGCGAAGGATGAGCACCAGTGCGAAGCGCTTCTGTGTCCAATGGCGGGTTCCTAGGGTTCTGTGCTTTTGTCTCACTTGCATTTGTTCTAGTAAGCTGGTTTAATCTTTGGAACGCGCGCAGGCCACTTCCATTTAAGTAAAGAGGGCAGGCCTTTCCCTCCTTTGCACTCTTCCTAGGTGAAGTCATCTGCTTCCACCACCGCCGACTGTAAGACCTGGGCGATGGCCGGATTTCCCCCAGGCTGGTGTGAGGATGGATGAAACTGCGAAAGTGCAGGCTTGCTGCGGGTCCCTGTTAGCATCCTCTTTAACATGAGCTGACTGAAGAGTCCCCCGCCACCGCCGAAAAAGGAAATGGGGTGCAGAGTGGGCTGGGAAAGGCTCAATCACAGGCTTGGGTTCAAATCCTAAATGTCCCTAGCATTTTAGTAGCTGAGACCAGGGGTGCAGTGTGGGGCTACCCTGAGGGTCCTCTTCATACTACAGCACCCACAATCCAGCCGCACTGTAGGAACACTGCTGCCTGCCACTGGGCAGCAGGATGGCCAACTGTGACTTCAGGCTGAGACATTAACAGTTGACTGGGGATGTACCCTAAATAGGAACATAACCAGAGACCTAGGGCCACTAAGACCTGTATCCTTTTTAAGGATGTATGGGTATTTCTTTTTCTTGCAAGTGGCTTTGTTTTAGTTTAAACCTTTCTTAAAATACTTTGTCTGTTTTGGCTTCAAAATATGTACTTATGAACACTTTACAAACAAAATAAAAACTCTTGTATTAAAATTTATTAAATTGGCAGTAATTGGAAAACATCTTTGGTACTTAAAATGATAGTCACTTCTTGATACTTTTAACTGAAACTTTATTCAATTATGGAACAAAATAAAAGACATAATACAAAGCCATTTGCAACAAAAAGAAATACCTACCCATCCTTAAAAAGGATACAGGTCTCGGTGACCTGCTGCCACTGGTCATGTCCCCTTAAGGCAGGTCACAGGTTGAGTGTTAAGAAACCAGCCTGTGTCCTTGTTTAAATGGAAGACATTATTAGTCACCTGGAGGATGGTGCTGAGGATTCTCCAAGATCCGAAGGTGAAGGATGCACAGCAGAGCCCAATGCGTGCTGGGGACTCAACCAGTGGGTATTTCTTCCTCTGATCCATGATGAGAACATTTCCAGGTGGACAAGAAGGGCGTGCTAGGCTCACAGAGACAGAAGCAGGTGAGAAAGCTGCATTGTTGTTGTTGTTGTCAGGTGCCATTGGGTCAGTATCTGACTCATAGCGACCCTCATAGGGTTTTCAATGGCTGTTTCGGGATTGCCTTGGGAGTGGATTGCCAGGCCCTTCTCCCATTTTTGTGGTGCTGGAAATTGAACTCGGGACCTTAGAGACTGCAGCGCAGCGCTCTACCCACTGAGCTAAACCCCAGCCCAAAGCTGCATTAGGATGTAGAAAAGCAGCTGACTCGCTACTTTTTACGGGCAGGGATTGGACTGCATATATTAAAAGTCAGTTCTTTTTAAAAAAGTCTGTAAACTTACTTGTTGGAACTTCCTTCACAGAATGACACTCGAGTGTATTGCTGGCACGTACAACTCAACTATGTAGACACGTCTGCCCCTGCCATACTAGGCAAATAAACTTCTTAGAGGGACTCCCTAGGCAGACATAGCCACCAGCTCCCGTGGTGGAGATCAGCAATGCACACTGACAGTAGGAAATCACCGGGGAAGCCTCTAGAACGACAGTGGCCTTTTACAATGCTTTTGGCTGCTGCAATTTGATAGTACTCTGTCTCCTAAGGCATGGATTTGATGGTTTGTGCTGCAGTGAGCAGAAAGACCAAGTGGAGGATGGAGAGGGTAGTGTCTAACACTGGCTTCCAGAAAAATTAAGACATTCCAGTCTATGTCAGATTAGAAACTCCCTCGTTGAAGCAACGGGCCCAATACTGTCCCTGTTGGATATCCGTGATGACAGCTAGTCCTTCCAGTGCTTGGTCACACAGGCCCTGCTCTAAGGACCTTGCTGGCATACAGGAGGCCATTCAATCCTCACCAGGGCCACCGAAAGGAGACACTGCTGTCCCCATTTTGCAGACAAAGAAACTTGCATTTCACCTGCCTGAAGTCACACATGTGTGGAGAAGCCACTTCTTCAGAGGAGAAACAACTGTCATGTAACGGCATGGACGCCTCTCAAATGTGACCACACGTGACCTTCATGTGTGCCCTGAGCAATGGCTGTTTGTGTCAAGTTACAAATTGGGGCGCTGAAGCTCAAAATGTGGAGGGGATCCATCCGAAGCTGCTCAGCTAATGAGCCCCCCATTTCCAGACCCAGAGCTGTGGCTATTTTCACGACTCAGGGCTCTGTGAATTCTTTAAGAAAAAAGTTTGTATTTTCAATTAGATGTTGTTGTTAGGTGCCGTCGAGTCGAGTCCAACCCATAGCGACCCTCATAGGGTTTTCAATGGCTGTTTCGGGATTGCCTTGGGAGTGGGTTGCCAGGTCCTTCTCCCATTTTGTGGTGCTGGGAATCGAACTAGGGACCTCAGAGACTGCAGAGCGGTGCTCTACCAACTGAGCTAAATCCCAGCCCCTCAATTAGATGATAATCTTAAAACAAAACAAAACAAAAACAAAAACAAAAACCAAACAAACCTCAAACACCTTTGGCAATGGAAATCTGCAATCTGAAAGACATTTACATAGAACAGGAGTTGGTTTTTAAGTTGTACTTTTTAGTATTCCTTTGGCTCAGGAGAGGTGGAAGATGAGAAAGGGGACCGTTTGTTCTGAAGTCTGAGAAACAAGAGCTTTAGCAGGCTCTTTCAGTTGGTGACAATGTATGTAAAAATCTCATTTTCTCTTTAAACATATTTCAATTTTTTCCCAAGTCTTGAGATTCTTTAGGTAAATGCTGAAGTCGAAGCAGAGCTGCCTGACTGGGCTCGAGGCGGTCTCGAAGGAGCCGCTCAGTGAGGGTTAGGAATGCGCGGCAGCTCTCATGGTTTTGGGCCCAGGCGGCAAAACCAGGCTCCGCTGAGCTTCTTCAGGAGACAGCTGTGGGCTGAACACCAGAGGTCTCAGAGGGACCGAACAAGCCGGGCGCTGCCAGCAGCAAGTGCCACATGGGCAAGGTTGAACCCTGGAGTCAAGAGAGACGGGGCTTCCACTGTCAGAAAGGGGCAGGAGCTGTGACTCCTGGCGAAGCTTCGCCACAGGAGACTCGTGCCTAGGAAGGCTGAGGGTGAGGTGGGACCCAGAGCAGTAGCCCAGGACTGAGGTCCAGGAAGGGTGCGGGCTCCCCGGCAAGCTCCTTTAAAGCCCTGCTCTAAAGTGTCACCGTTTCCAGTGAGCGTTACACGCATGTGCCTTTCTGCAGCTTCATGTGCCGGCTGAGCCGTTTGGGGAAGCAGGAGAGGTGAACAAGTGGAGGCCCAGAGATGCCGGGGTCCGCCTGGGCCCTGCTGCCGGCCCAGCACATTCTATTGCCTGTATTGAAAGTGTGACGGCGAGAGTGTGTGCGCTTCCTCAGTTTAATAGTTTTATTTTCGCAGTGAAAGAAACATGATGGAGAAGTAGCTCAATTCCCCAAACCACACTCATGGAAGGCCGCTGCCATTTGTCTTTAGCAGCTTAATGAAATGGCAAACAGCACCCAGGACGGTGAACAGTGTCACGGGCTGGAAACTAAGATATGCGAATTCATGACTAATGTCACTACATTTACAACAACAACAACAACAACAACAACAACAATGAAACAAAACATACACATGATTCTTCTTCATAGGGTAAAGACATTAGTTTCAGTCTTTTCAGAGGAGTCACTTCCATGAGGCAAAACTTTGTAAATGGCACAGACACTGAGCGGTCAGGGGTGAAGCTGACCCTCTGCAGCCCGAGTCTCCCTAGCAGATGAGCTAGAAGGTTAAAGAGGCAGGTCTACAGGCGAACCTTCAGGAAACAAATCTTTTTCTTCTCGTTAGATCTGGGCCTGTTTTCTACTTGTTTGCTTTCACATATGAGTTGAACTCTTACCTGTCTCTGCTTAATACAAACCAACAGCCCCTTTAAAGAATTAAAATGCAGAGCATGGACCAGTCTTCAAGTAGGGCCGTGTGGCCTCTGGCCATGCACATTGGATTCTGCCTGCTTAGGACAGACAAACAGGCCCACCTGGCACTTGCCGGGTGCCACACCTGTGGCTGCCCATACTGATCTGCTGCTGTCAAGGGTGTGGGAAGAACAGACAATCACAAAAGTGAGATGAAGGCTTCTGTGCTGGCCTAGCTCAGGACAGACTTCCGACGGGATGGGTTGGTGAAGGTTGCTGTCGAGCCCAACTCGCACCCTCACCTCCTCCTTCCCTGTCACACTGCTGTTTTAAAACATCAACACGGCAGCCAGAATGATCTCTGTTAACGCAAGCTCACGTTCCTAACTTGTGGGTGGATGCATATGTAGTCAAAGGCCTGAGATCTGAGTCTTCATGTGTCCCAACCTGACTTCTGTCCCTAGGGTACCTAAGTAACTTCCTCCTGAGGCTGCCCCTTGAAGGACAACCACAAGTCCTATTTCATGACTTACGCTGTCCAAAGTTGCTGACTGGTTTTAGTCACTGGGTCTGAGCCCAAACAGGCCACCTGCAGCCCTCATGCAGAATTCACAAATTGGTTAAATGGTGTAAGCCTCAATGCCGAAGTGACTTCTTAGGTACACACAGAAGAGGGTGGCTCTGGGGCCTGGCCAGTGGAGGTCCAGCCCCACTTTGAAAGCAGTTTCGAGTCTGCAGTTGCAGGATGAGGGTGAAGCTCCGCGCCAGGGGATGGTGTAGGTCCGTCTGCTTGGCTCAGCCTCTCTGCTGAGTATTCAGGGAACCTCAGTTCTGTCTTCTACCAGGGAAGACACTGCACCACAGTGGGCCGTGTTGCCATTATTTTAGCATCTTCACCATGTATGGGCCTTGTAATCTGTAGCCAATCTTTCTATAATAATTCCTGGTGCCGACCCCTGCAGGAAAACCAAAGTAAACACAGTGTCAAATCAGCACCCCTTCAGTAACCTCAAAGTCAGCAACTGCTTCCCTCAGCCTTACACCCTCTCCAATTCTCTCTCTCTCTCTCTCCCTCTCCATCTCTCCCTCTCCCCACGCCCCGCCTCTCCCCTCTCTCTCCTTTCCCTGCAGTACTGGGGGTAGGGCTGAACCCAGGATCTCACACATGCCAGGGAAGCGCTCCACCACTGAATTGCACTTTTTTTCCCTTTTTTATTTTGTAATCTGAGACAAAGTCTCGCTAAATTAAGCAGGTGCCTCTGGCCTCGAACTTGCAATCTCCTGGCTTCTGCCTCCGGAGCCACTGGGTTGACAGTGTCTGCTATGGCTCCCACGCTCATTTGCAGAGCTCATTCTATTCGGATAGAGTCTCAGTTGAACAAGTTCGGAACATTTTATTATGTTGACGTCAAGCTGGATGAAGTACAGACAATGCTGTGCAGGCACAAACGTCTCTCTCCTTGGTGCTAACAGTAGCTCCTGGCACGTGCCATGGGTGTTCATGGGCCACAGCAACTGTGCACATGCCGCTTCACAGCACGCACATGGACATGCCATGCTGTACTGTGGCCAAGGAGAGGAGGACTTCGTGTGTAAGATGCCTCAACTCTGAATGAAGCCCCCCGGCACGGTGGCTTCCTGGAAGTGTGGATGAGAGAACAGGTGGGGAGAAGAGGCTCCTCACACGGCCCTGGCGGCAAAGGTGCGTACCCTCAACACAGCTGCTTCCAGAGGGCCAAGTGAAGAAGGGCTCTTGAGAACAGGTGGCTTGTGAGAAAGGAGAGAGGAAGAGGAAGAGGGAGGTGGGTTTTCCACACTGAGCAATTCTCTACTTATCCATGAACACCGACTGGGTGTCCTAAGCTTAACTCAATTCTGGTGCAATTCTAGAGTGAGTGAGACGGAGCAGCTCGAGGGCTCAGCTCCCCGGCTTCACACATCAACTGAAAGTACTGAGTCTACTCAGTTACTTCTGTCCAACTTAATTATGAATTGGGGTTTTCCCCAGCCCCTCCTCAGATTAAATAATTTGCCATAATGCTTCAGAGAACTTAGGGAAATATTTACTGGTTTGCTGTTTATCAAGGGTAATGATAAAGGATACGAGTGAAGAGGCAGATACAGCACACAGGGTGAGGTATATGACTGGAGCTTCCGTCCCCGTGGAGTTAAGGGTGCACCACCCTCCTGGCAAGGGGATGTGTCTGCCCAGCCAGAAAGCTCTCTGAACCCAGTCTCCTAGGGATTTTTGTGGAAGGCTGCGTCATGTAGGCACGATCAAGTATTAACTCAATCTCCAGTCCCTCCCTACTCTGTCCTCTCCCAGGGATGGTGGGGAGGGTGAGAAGCTCCAACTTCTAATCATCGCTTGGCTCTTCTGGTGACCAGTCTCCACCAGGGGGCCCACCAAGAGTTGCTCTAATAGAACCAAAGACATAGCAATCGCCAGGGACATACCAAGGGCTTTAAGCACCTGTGTCAGGAACTGGAGACGGAGATCAATTACATATTTATTATGTCAACATTAAGGAACATGAGGGCAGAGGTGCCTAGCCTAGGCAACAGTGGCGAGTGTGGGACCAACCTCTATATGCACAGAGCCCAATATGGCTGAAATAACAACACCACTGTTAACTATTGGGAACTAATTTGCGGACCAGACTGCTTCAGCGGATACAGGCAGCAGCCCTGTGTGAGTTCCCGAAGAGAGGCAGTACAGGGACTAAGACTGGAGGTCCAGGGGAGCCTCCCTGAAGGGGAAAATACAGGTACCTGGGTAGGAAATTGGGAGCTCCCTGAAAGCCAGAACAGACCAGCGAAAATCCAAGGCTGACCTGTGGATGAAGGCTGCAGGAACATGAGCCAAGGTTGCGTAAGCACGCACAGTAAGACAAGGGACACCATCTTTTCTCTGCCAACAGCCTGGGGCGATTAAGGAGCCCTGGCTATAAGGTACATGGATGCTGCCCCTCCCCTCCCGCCCCGGTACTGGGGGTTGAACCCAGGGCCTCGCTCTTGCATGCTTTACAAGTGCTGGACCACTGACTGCACCCCCAGCTCATTTTTTTACTTTTTGAGACAGGGTCTCGCTAAGTTACGCAGACTGCCTCTGGTTTAGAACTTGCGATCCTCCTGCTTCTGCTTCCTGATCCGCTGGGATTATAGGCGTGCGCCACCGCGCCCGGCAACGTTGCCCTTTTAAGTAAGACATCCCAAGCTTAGCTGTAGGCTACCCTGGGAAGAGGGCAGAGACTGTGTGCACTGCAGCACGATGAGGTTCCTGGTGGCCACAGGGCAGCCCAGGACCACAAGCATTGCCCATTTAATAAATCCCTGAGCTGAGCTGCCCGTGGCCCTGAGAAGCTGGGGGCTCCTGAGTGTGCTCTGCCAGCTTGGAACCCGCAGGAGGTTCGTCTTTGGCTAGGGCACTGTGCAGCAGCCCTGAAAGGAGCCTGGGTAACTGTTTGCACCTGGGGTGGGTAGTGAACTCCAAACACCACAGCAAAAGCTATGGACAACACCAGCCCAGCTCTGCAGGCACTAATTACCCTGCAGAGCACTGGTGTATGAGCACTGGCAGTGTGCAACGCCGGAGGGAGTGGCCACTGAGGATGCTGCACCTGAGGACCCCGCAGGGATCCAGACGGTTCATGGGTCAGAGGGACCAGAAGCGGATCACTTCATGAATGGGTGGAGGGATTGGAGGGCACACGTCCTCTGTGAGAACTGAGCTGCCGCGGAGGAGGGAACCAAGTGCTGGGAGCAGGCAGAAGTCACAGGAACTGGGTGACTGTACAGGTTTGAATTAATCGGCATGAGTTGAGCTGTTGGATTAATCTTTACTTCCTTTTTTTTCTCTGCTTCTTTGTACATCTGTCAGTCTATGGTTGCTGATCTTGAGGCTGTTATGGCTACGCTGAATTGGTTGCTTCCTTTGGTCTCTTTTTAGCTTTTACCCACACCACTTTCTCTTTCTACTTCTGTAAACTTTGAAACATTTCTCCACCATGAAACATTTCTCCACCAACCACATTAATCGTAATTTTCAACGATTAGTTTGTTTAGGCTACTTTAGTCAATTAGTATCTCCTAAATTTCTTAGTCAAAACCAAAACAGGACATCTCCAACCACTACATTTGCTAGACCACATGGGAAGTTAACAAAGCCATACACACACACACACACACACACACACACACACACACACACACACACGCACACGCACTGGGTGAGGAAAAAGCATCTCCTTAAAGAGTACCAGGCCTCAAAGAATAATAATCAAAAAGGTGAGAGTGGATGAAGCTCTTACTATAGCAACAGAAAGCTTTCTATATGCTCTGAGTTAAACTGGAGTCCAAGATCCTAAAAGAAGGCATTATACCAAGGGCAGCACCAGACATATAGGGCAGTGATATCCAGACCAAGCACTAGGAAAGGCTCAGGCTAAACCACAAGAAACAGGAAAAGCCAGGTTGGAGAGGACACCCTGATTGACCAAAAATCCTTCAACAGTTGATTTTTAAAGTAACCCAAATTTTAGATATGCCAGAAAAAGAACTTACAAGTCTGTTTATAAATATGTTGAAGGACCTCAAAGACACCACAACCAAACAGATGGCAGCAAATGAAATACTGGACAAAAAAAAGTATCCAACTTAGAAGAAAAATTCAGGAAAGAAATTGAGATCCTAAAGAAGAATCAAACAGAAATTCTGGAACTAAAACCACAGTAAACCAACTTAAAATAACAGTAGACTCTTCAGTATCCAGACTGGACGAAACTGAAAACAGGATTTTTGACAGTGAAGAAAAAATTGAAGATCTTATCTATTCAGGTGCCAAGAAAGACAAAAAGAGGAGGCATTATGACCAATACTTTTCAAGAGGTCTTTGATAAAATGAAGAGGTGCAGCCTATAAATACAGGGGGTTCAGGAAGGAGCTGAAATTAACATTAGGGCATAGGAAATATTTTCAATGAAATTATTGCTAAAACTGTCCTCCTCCTAAGGGAGGACACCCAAACCACAGAAGTGTCCAGAACACCAAATAGCTTAGGCCTGAACAGATCCTCTCCACGACACATTATAATTGGATTGCTAAACTCAGACAGCAAAAAAGCTATTTTAAAGGCTGCAAGAGAGAACTGCCAACTCACTCACAAAGGTAAGCCTATCAGAATAACAGCTGACTTCCCCAAAACAAATCTAAAGGTGAGAAAAGCATGGTCAGACACTATTCAAGTCCTGAAAAGGAGTAACTGCCAACGAGATTACTTTACCCACCAAAGCTATCTTTTAAAATTGAGTTCAACATATTACATTATATTGACAAGTTTAAGTGATTTGCGACCACCAAGCCAGCATTGCAAAGGATTCTTAACGAAATATCACACATTATGGAAGAAGCAAGGCAAGCCCAAATGGAGGACCAAAGGAATGAATAAAAGAGACAAGTGATTTCATGAACACGGCAAACTAGATAGGAACCAAAGAAAAGAAACGAACATCAAAATGATGTAGAATAATACAGTCCTCTCAATAATTACTCTGAATGTAAATGGTCCCAACTCATCATTCAAAAGTCACCAACTGGCCAACTGGATTAAAACCCAAAACATTCGATATGTGGGATTCAAGAAACTCATCTCATCCACAAAGACCATAAAGTCTGAAAATGAAAGGCTGGATAACAATATACCAAACTTGTGGAAATAAAAGAAAAAGCAAGAGTAGCTATACTAATTTTTGACAATTTAGACTTCAATCCCAAATTAATCAGAAGAGACAAAGATGGTCACTACATATTAGTAAAAAAGGAACAGTCAACCAGAAAGATGTAACATTAGCTAATATTAATTCACCAAATATAGGAGCACCTAACTTCATAAAATAAACTTTTTTGGTGACAAAGGAACACATCGATACAGACACAATAGTTATGGACAATTTCAATACCCCACTTTCTTTAAGAGACAAGTCATCAAAGCAAAAAATCAGCACAGAAATGGACTTAAACTGCACCATAGACCAAGGGTACCTAACAGATGTCTATAGAGTATTTCATGGATCAGATGCAGTGTACACATTCTTCTTAGCACCACATTGAACCTTTTCTAAAATAGATTACATTTTAGTCCACAAAAATGGTCTCAACAAATGTAAGAAAACTGAAACCAATCACTTTACCTTATCAGATCACAATGGAATAAAACTAGAACTCAAAAGCAAGAAAAACCTCAGGGATGTTACGAATACATGGAGACTAAATAACACACTTCTGAATGATCAATGAGTCATCAAAGAAATCAGAAAGGAAATTTAAAAATTCTTGCAATCAAATGAGGATGAAAACACATCCTACCAAAACATGGGATACAGCAAAGGCAGTTCTAAGAGGGAAGTTCATAGCCATGAGTGCATTCATCAATAAGTTAGGGAAGACCCAATTAAAAAACTTAATGGCCTCAAGGCACTAGAAAGCCAACAAGACGACCCCAAAAGGAGTACACAGAAAGAAATTATTAAGATCAAGGCAGAAATTAACAAAATAGAAACTAAAAGGACGAGACAAAAAATTAACCAAACCCAGAGCTGGTTCTTTGAAAGGATAAACAAAATTGGCACTCCCTTAGCCAGAGTCATCAAAAGAAAGAGAGAAAAGGTCCAAATTTAAAAAATCATAGATGACAAGAGGGGCAAAACAGCAGATACCAATGAAATTCAGAGAATGAGAAATTATACCCCCCAAAAATGAAAACACAGAAGAAATGGATAAATTCCTTAACATGTATGACTTACCCACACTAAACCCTGAGGACATAAGCAAATTAAACAGACCCATTACAACCACCGATGGGAGAAGGGCCTGGCAATCCACTCCCAAGGTAATCCCGAAACAGTCTGCCATTGAAAACCCTATGAGGGTCGCCATGAGTCGGATACCGACTCGACGGCACCTAACAACAACAACCACCACCACTAAGTTAGAGGCAATGATAACAACAATAAAAATCTTCCAACAAAGAAACCTAGGTCCTGATGTGTTCACAGCTGAAATCTATCAAACCTTTAAGCTTCTACTTCATAAAACAGAAAAGGAAGGTATATTCTACAGTGCCAGGATCACCTTGATACCAAAACCGATAAGGACTCCATAAAGAAAAAGAACTATAGACTAATTTCCTTGATGAACATTGATGCAAACATTTTCTGTAAAATTCTGGCAAACTGAATTCAGCAACACATAAAAAAGATCAGACACCACAATCAGGTAGGCTTTATTTCACAGATGCCAGGCTGGTTCAACATAAGTAAATCAATTAATGTAATTCAACATATCAAGAGACTTGCAGACAGAAATCACATGATCATCTCAATGGATGCCAAGAAGGGCTTTGACAAAGTTCAACTTTCCTTCATGATAAAAGTCCTGAAGAAACTATATTTAAAAGGAACTAATCTCAACATCATAAAGGCCATCTATGACAAACCTATAGCCAACATCATACTAAACGGGGAAAAACTGAAAGTATTCCTTCTAAGATCAAGAAAAGACAAAGATGTCTACTCTCTCCTGTCTTATTCAATATTGTGACTGAAGTCCTAGTGAGCACAACCAGGCAAGAAAAAGAAATTAAAGGAATACAGATAGAGAAAGAAGAGGTCACACTATCCTTATTTGCAGATGATATGATCCTATAACTAAAGGACCATAAAAATTCCACTAGAAAACTGTTAGAGCTAATTAGCTCCTTCTGCAAAGTAGCAAGATACAAAATTAACACTCAGTAATCAGTAGCCTTCCTTTACACCAATAGTGAACAGAAAGAGAATCTAATCAAAACAACAACTCCATTCACAGTAGCCTACCCCAAAACTAAATATTTAGGAATCAATTTAATAAAACACCCTAAAAACCTCTACAAGGAAAATTTTAAAATATTATAGAAAGAAATAGTAGAAGATACTAGAAGATGGAAAGACCTCCCTTGCTCATGGATCAGAATAATACTGTGAAAATAGCTATACTATCAAAAGCCATTTACAGATTTAATGCAATTCCCATCAAAATTCTAATAACAGAGTTTGCACAAGTAGAAAAAAAAATCCTAAAATTCATATGAAAGGACAAAAGACTGTGTATAGCCAAAACAATTCTAAGCAGCAAAAACAGTGCAGGAGGTACCATAATACCTGACTTCAAACTATACTACAGGGCCAAAGTGGCAAAACCAGCTTGGTATTGGCACAAAGATCAATGGAACAGAACTGAAGACCCAGAGAAACATCCACGCATTACAGCTACCTGATCTTTGACAAAGGGGCTAAGGACGTTCATTGGAGAAAAGACAGCCTTTTCAACAAATGGTGGTGGAAAATTGGATATTCATGTGTAGAAGAATGAAACTAGACCTGTATCTCTCAATCTGTATGAGAGACAACTCAAAATGGACCAGAGACCTCAACATAAAACCAGAAACCATAAAACTACTAGAAGAAAAGACAGGGCACACACTCCAATACATAGGCATAGGCGAGTATTTCCTCAGTAAGACTCCAGTTGTCCAAGAAAGTGCACCAAGAATCAACAAATGGGAATATATAAAACTAAAAAGTTTCTGTACAGCAAAGGAAACAATTCACAGAATAAAGGGAGATCTCACAGAATGGGAGAAAATCTTTGCATCCTACACGTACGAGGATTAATTTCTAGAATATACAAGGAATTTAAGAAATCAAACACCAAAATAATAAATAAATAAGTGGGCAATGGAACTGAACAGACAGTTCTCAAAACAGGAAATATAAATGGGCAAAAACACATGAAAAATGCTCAATATCCCTAGCCATTAGGGAATGCAAATCAAAACAACACTGGGATTCCATTTCACTCCAGTAAGAATGGCTAAGATTAACAAATAATAATAAATGCTGGCAAGGATGCACAATGGGACCCTTTTATCCTGCTGGTGGGACTGTAATTCAACCACTTTAGAAATCAATATGGAGGTACCTTAGAAAATCAAGAATAGAACAGCCATATGACCCAGTTATATTGCTCCCAGGAATATAACCCAAAGAAGTCATCATACCACATCTTCACTTCTATATTTAATGCAGCACTCTTCACAACTGCAAGAATATGGAATCAACCAAGATGTCCATCAACAGAAGAGTCAATTGAAAAGTTATGATATATATATACAATGGATTATTACTTAGTAATAATGAAGAGCCTGCAGCCATAGCCCTGTGGCATCTGATCCCGTCAGATCTTGGAAGCTAAGCAGGGTCGGGCCTGGTTAGTACCTGGATGGGAGACCGCCTGGGAACACCAGAAGCTGTAGGCTTGGGAGAAGGACCTGGCAACCTCCTCCCAAAAATCAATCTACCATTGAAAACCCTATGAACAGCAGAGAAGCACTGACAATAGTGTTTCCCCTGTGGTACTGAGGGTCGCTATGAGTCGGATACCGACTCGATGGCACCTAACGACGAACGAATAATGAAGAATGAAATTATGTCATTTGCAGCAAAATGGATGGAACGGGAGAACATCATGTAACCCAGACTCAAAAAGAGAAATACCATATGTTCTCACTCACATATGGGACCTAAATCTAACTTAAAGGAAGAAAAAGAAATTATACATACTTAGATACATAAAAAAGAACAATCATACCTATCTAAAATGGAAAATGCCAGTAGACCAGGAAGGACAGAGGAGGGATCAGCAGGTGGGAGTGGAGGGTGGGGAATGGGGGAAAAGGAAGGGAAACAATGTAGAGGAGTAAAGAGGGAGAGAAAAATCTCAAAACACAGGATGCAGCTGTATGGATATGTGAAAAAAAGGGAAGAAAAAAATTCAATGAGAATATAACCCATTGATTGCATACGATTTTCATTACATATTAATTAAAATTCCCTTTTTTCTTTTCTTCTTTAGTTCATATTGTTCTGTAAAATATGTAAGATGATGAATATGTAAGCAAAATTGATTTACTAGCTGTATCATGGATCTAGCAAATAACTTATTACTCTGCGCTCCACCAACATTTATAAATAAAAAATAAAGGAACATTAGCTGATTTAAGATAATACTCAAGGTCCATGTAATTTGCTCTTCTTTAAAAGGGATATGTATATGATTTAAGTTTGAGAAACACTACCCTAAACAATCCCAAACCATGACAAGAGCTAAGAACCTCAGCTCACAGGAGAAGCCTGGCTTTCGAGGTGGTACACAGCAGTGTGAAAAGAAGGGGCCTTTGGACCGGTGAGACATAGGTCTGAGTCTCAAATCTGCTGTTTTGGAGGCAGGACTCACTTCTGTAAGCTTCTATTTCCTTCCCTGTAATAAGGTCCTACAGAACTAGGCTTTTAGGATAGTGAGGAAAAAATGAGATAGTCATGTGTTTAGTCCAGAGTCTTGAGAAGACTCCGTCCTCGGAGATGCTGGCCGCTTGCTGCTGCTGTTACCCAGTTTCTGGGGTCTGAGCCCGTGTCCAGCCTTACGTCTTGCTCCTCCCCCCTAAGCCCTGCTCCACTGCAGTGAATTCTAAACGTCTCTGACTTCCCTGGGTGTGCCCGGCTCTGTCTCTAGCTTCCGGGTCTTGCTCACGCTGTTCTGTTTGGAACACAACTCACTCTCAGCCCCCACAGCTTGGCCAAGTTCTAGACGTGACTTCCTGTGGACACGTCAGGGACCTCCCCCGGGCTGGAGCCCACGGCGCTCCTCCCAGGATAGGCTGGGACTGCAGCGCAGTCTGCCTCCCCCACGGTGCCAGCGCCAAGCACCCGGCTCACCACGGTGTTTTAGCAATTTGTACTGTGCTCACTAAACATTTACTGACTAAATTCAACAGAAGGCAAAATGTTCTGGCAGGGAATCAAATCCTTGTTAGCTTTCTCAAGTCTATCCGAATCTTTAACCCAAACACTCAAATATTTGGGAAAAAGGCTTCCCACTACGTTTTGTTTCCTAGCACTTCAAAATGTTTAGGAAATGGAGCCTGGTGTGGTGGCGCACGCCTTAATCCCACCCCTGGGGAGGCTGAGGCAGGAGGATTGCTGAGTTTGAGGCCAGCCTGGGCTGTACAGTGAGTCCCAAAATAGTCTCAGCTACAGAGTGAGACTCTGTCACAAAAGTTAAAAAAACAAAAAGGAACCACAGCTGATGGAGGTGACAAGATTGTACTAGTAGGCAAGAGATCAGCAAGGAACTTCCTTTAAACGCCAGAATTGCTTATAGTCCATCTTGCAGACTTCCACCTTTTTGTGCTATGATCACTACTTCTGCAGAACACGTGGCTTGATGTAGGGCATGAAAGCATGAAGAACAAATAATGGGCATGAACATTGGCTCAGACATGGTGAATATAAGGAAGACTCTCAAAGCCCTCAGAGTAGCACAATTGTTACTGTTTGCAGTTTCTCCAGAAGTTCTAGGATCATAGGCATAGCATATAATCCAGAAATTACACTTCTGGGCAAAACCACCACGTCCAACAAAAGATATGGTTTCCATAATATCCCAAAATATGAATGGATAAACTGACATACTCGCACAAGGGAATATAATATGGCAATGAAAAATAGTAACCACAGCTATAAGCATCAACAAGAAGGAATTGCACAGAACTAATTTTGCATGAAAGAAACCAGATGTAGAACATTCCATTTATATTTTATACGAAGTTCAAAGGCAAAACTCTTATTTATAGTGAGAGAAGTCAGACAGTGGTTACATTTAAAAGATGACAGGGGTTGAGGGGGCATGAGAGCGCCTTCTAGGGTCCTGAAAATGTATGTTGTTCTGGGGAGTGGTTACATAGGAATACACACATGCAAACGTTAATCAAGCCATCTACTTAAAAGTGCATACATTATTGCGTATATGTTGTTGTTAGGTGCCATCCACTCAGGTCCGACGCATAGGACCTTCACAGGGCTTTCAGTGGCTGACTGTTTCTGGGTTGCTTTGGGAGTGGATGGCCACATCCTTCTTCTGCATATATGCTAGACGTCATTAAAAAAGAACTGAAGGGGGGAACATCCATTTAATAGATATTTCAAAGTGTTCTCAGAGTTCAATTTGTCCTAAGAATTGAGCAAAATCAGGTAGGAGTAGGATGAGAGAAGCAGGCAATTAAGAAGCCATTACCAGAACAATCACAGCATGGCACAGATGCGTCGGGAGTCATTCAGTGCGGTGCTTTCCATTTCTAGAACCCTACTGGCCAGAAACTGAAGTTGTGTAGCTCCTAAACTTAGTTTTGTTTTTCCTAAATAATGAGAATCGGAAGTTCTATGCTTGACTCATTCTAAGTAGATAAGAGACTTTATTTTTCTTTTACAGATGCAACTGACTTTCCGTGAAAGCTGGAGTAGGTAAAGTCTCTACAGGAAGTCACAGCGGACAGCGAGTTATTCCTTGTCACTGAAAATACTCTAACCTACGTGAGTTCTTGAGGGCATGAAGAGATACTCCCGTGAGTATCATTAAAAATCATTAAAAATCAGAATCACAGTGGTCATTCTGACCATGCTCCTCTCCAGCTTTAGAATCACTCTGGCACGCCCCAAGACAAAGCTGGAATTCCTTAGTGGGAAGTACAAGGTCTTTCCTGCTCGGACTCCTCAGCTTTCATTCTTGCTGCAATGGACTGACCACATTATAGTCCACGATCAGCAGCTGGGGCACTCCCATTCGCCCTCCATTCCCCAGCGTGGACAGGATACCACCGGGAGACCACTGGGGACTCTCCCCTGCGCACCAGAGGCCCCTCCCTCCAGGCTAGCTGTAGCGATGTTCTTCGCTGTTCCATGGCTCCGGTAGTCACACTACACTCTTTTACTCGAGTGTCTACCTCCCTGCCTAGAACGTCAGCTCCTTTAAGGTCAACGGCTTCTATCATCAGGGCTTATTACAGTGTCTGGCACGTAATCAGGATGCGATACAGGTCTGGAGATCTGATATAGGCTGGTTATTTTTATATCCTCCTGAAGGATATGTTTAAAAAAGCAATGGCTCTGGGTCAGGTGCCACGGAAGGGAAGAGCAGGGCTCCTGACCCTCTCACGTTCCTGCCTTGTTACCGAGCTCCTGCCTCATTAGCCAGGCGACTCAGAGGCAGCTTTCCGACTTACACCATTATCACTATTATCTCTAACAAAGACTGTCCCTGAATCTTCCAGAAATACTTCTAGATTTTTAGATTTGTAATTTTACAGAACAGATGCCATTTTCCACAGACTCTGGTCTGCTGAAGACTCATACACGCGTTATCCACCCTCAACAATGGCCAAACCACTCACCAGGCCTGCAATGCTTTGTAATGTCACGAAATCTATCTACTGTTTCCTTTTGGTTCTGCTCAGCTCAGTCCTTGGAGACATATTTAATTTTGCTTTTTTATACGCCCTCCGCCCTCTGTAAAATTGAGATCATGGTCTAATTTTTAGGTGAAAGACGTGGAGTTCGCGCAAGTTTCCAGAAACATGCCATTCATCCACCTGCATTGCAGCTGTAGAGGTGAATGAGAAACAGGTCCTTACATCTGACGCAGGACTAGACGGCCCTTAGCCAGAAAGGTGGATGATTGAGGGCACCCCCAGTTCCTGGGTGTGCGATTAAGACCACTGCTTTACTGGGGTCCACGTGAGCACTGCTCAGCAACGAGGCCAACTGAGCCTCCAGGCTCCTGGGACTCGACTCCTGCCTTTATCCAGGAAGCAGGCCCTACAAACGACTTCCAGCTTTGCGGGAGGCACTCAGGCCTCACTGGGGGCCTTGCTGCCCAGCGTCCATCCTTGTTTTCAGTTACTTGCAGCAGTCACGAGACAGAAAGCTACCCCAGGGCCTTGGAGAAGCTTCAGGATTGTGGGGAGGAAGTCTGACTGGTACTGGCTGGACTCCACCCCATCTCACCTAACCAACGTCATGGAAATACCCCCCATGTCCTTGTGCCTCCTGTGTCTTGAAATTAAGACCTCCCACATCTACACGGCAGGACAGGCTGGCAAAGGCAGTGCGCCTGTCCGCACGTGGCCCGCTGAGAAGGGAACACACCCTCAGCCGGCCAGGGGAAGGTCCGCTCTGCTCCCATCCCTCGCCATGCGTGGGAGGACTCCCGGAAAGTCCTGCGTCACGGTAACTTTCCTTCTGCCAGGCAGCCGGGGGAGAGCAAATCACCCCTCGGCGCTGACGTCAGCGGCTCCCAGGCTGACGTGCGCAGGCTGTTTCGGGTTCCAGCCCGGGCTGGCTGCCGCTGCCTCCCCGGGAGCAGAGGCGCTCGCAGCTGTACAAGGAACCTGTGTGGGATGCAGCCAAATCCTGGGCTGGAGACGCTCTCTGCGCCGGTCCTCAGGGTGCCCTGCTGCGGAGCCGACAGTTGTCGGCAGGGCCCAGGGGTGTCTGGGGTGGGGGGCGGGCAGCCCAAATGCTCACTTTCTTTGCCCTCCAGGTTACCTGGTCTACAACCAGAATTTACCTGTGTCATGAGGACCTTTTTCCTACGCTGGAAGAAGATAAATATTTTTATCTCCACCACAGAGTGTGCAAAGATGAGAAAACAACACCCCGAAAAGGATCCAGGCAATATTCTGCGGTTCAGCTCCAGTGACCAGTCTTTGGCCACCTCCCTGGCCTCTACCTCTGCTCCACGACTTATTCCTCTCTTGGGAGAAGAATATAAATGTTGTGCGTGCACAGACATTACTGCGCATGTCACAAAGTAGGTTATTAAAGTGGCTTCAGCTGCAGACTCACTGACGGGGGGTAACCCAAGGTAAAGGACATCGCTCACTCCTGAGTGGGACAAGGGCTCACCCAGCCCTCAGGAGGGACACCCCTTTCTGCTGATAACCTCAGAGGCATACTGCCAAGAGCTGTGGCCTCTCAGGGAATCTCCAACCTAGAGGAGCCAGAGGCAAGGATGTCTCCGAGCCTCTTTCTGAACCAAATGGCCACGAGCTTCAAGGCCGTCACAATGGGAAAGAGTGTCTTCAGTCCCTTCTAGATGCCTAGTGAACCATTTAGCTTACCCCACAGACGGGCTAACTCCAAGTCTGGAGAAAGAAAGGGTACCACCTGAGGTGCCCATGCCAACCGCCCAGGCCACCCACTCCAAGAGCAGGTTAATCACAGGCTGCCCCATGCTCTTTTAAAACAAACAAACAAACAAACAAACAGGGCGTGTGTATGTGTGTGTGTGACAGAGAGAGAGAGGGGAGGGGGAGAGGGAGAGAGAGCGCGTGCACGCGAGCGCACGTGAGATGGGGGGGGGGGGAGTTAAAAAGATTCACCAAGACTAAAAATGGACCAAACCCAGGTGTTTGCTTAAGTTCCACTCTGATTCTATTTTAGAAGAAAATGTGCAGAGAGATGCGCAGAAGGATCCTGCCAACGTGGTGCCTGAACTGGCTGGAAAACAACTCTTTGCTCCTCCACCTTACTACAGATTTTATCACTAAGTGGATGAATTCAACACCACAGTGAAGCCTTAGCACGCTGAAAATAAACACGTTTTTTTTTTTCTTTAAAAGAGAAAATAAACCAAGGGCAGGAAATGAATCTAAATACTACTGAACTTGTGATTCTGACTAACTCCACTAAAAAAAAAACAAAACAAAAAACAGTGACAGTTGAGCCACTGTGAGGCACAAAGCTGGGAGGCAGCCTTTTTTGAGCAACGCAGGCTAGAGCAGGGGCTCTGGGTACAGGAGCTTATTCTGAACCCGGTACACCGGGAATTACCACCTGGAAGGGAGGACAGCTGCGGAACGGCTCCTAGCAAGTGCACACTGGCAGGGGGCGGAGAAGAGCCCGTCAGACCCGCTCCTGCACCCGTGTCCCAGAGTTCTTGTGATGTCCTGCAGTGATGTTAGGGGCCCCCTGCTCCCACTACATCGAGTCTGCTTCTAGTAAAGCACAGCTTTCCCTGTACAGTCAGGAGAGCGTGTCTGCTTGTCCTGATCACCTGGACCCTCTGTCTGTGCGCCTGGCTTTTCAAGGTCCTTCATTCAATACAGCTCTGGAGAAAATGAAATACAGTGACCTCGCTTCCATTTCAATAGCAGGGCCCAGTCAGAACCAGAAGAGTAAGTCACAGTAATGGGCTGGATGACACAGGCGATAAAAACTGTCAACCGATATGGTGCACGGCTGGGGAGGGGGACACTGTTCAGGAAAAACCTGACAAACTGTCACCATTTAAAAAATGACAAGGACTATCACATAGAGCATGAGCGGAAAGCAACGGAGATGGCAAAATGATGGGAACCAGGTTTTAGAGAAGGGCAGAGGGCAGGGGTAACTAAGCTTACGGACAAGATGGCTTCAGCAATGACTACGGCACACTAATGATTAGGATGAACCCCGCGGCCGATGACGGTAAAAATGTATAGACAAAATTTAAAAATGCCTCAACTAAGAACTTATCAAAGCCCTAGTGGGATTTAGCTCAGTTGGTAGAAGGGCCTGGCAATCCACTCCCAAGGCAATCCCGAAACAGTCAGCCATTGAAAACCCTATGAGGGTCGCTATGACTCGGAGACTGACTCGACGGCACCCAACAACAACAACAACAACAACAACAACAACAACGACGTGGCTCTTAGCTATGAGGTGGAGTATTAGGAGAGATTGGGCCTCTGGAGGGGAAGGGAGGCTCTTCTGCCTCAGTGGCACTGGCCAATCCAGGAAGGGTGGTGAGATCCACAGGGCTCACCTCTGAGTGAGCGCTGGCCCCACTCTGGGAAGCGGCGGGGGGGGGGGGGGCCCTGCGAGGCAGAGTGGCTTCAACGGGTAAGGAGGGGAAGAAAATGGGGTCTGATCCCAGAGCCTGGCAGGGCTCGAGATCCAGCCCAGCAGACCCCACTCTGGGTGTGTCCCAAAGCTGAGCTTTGAAGCTGGAGAGGGACTGCTCCTGGCATTGCCGGGATTAACCAGACAGACCATGGCCTTGGTCCCAGCCAACCAGCCCTCTTAGAGGCCTGATAAAAGCAGTGTGCCTCCCTGGAGGCAGCTAACTCAACTAGGTCTTGAAGAATTCCTGAGAGCAGGAATCCTCACATAAACTGCTCAGCAAATCATAAAACAAAAAAAGGTGAGGTACGTATTAGGGTAAAACAGAACAACAAGAACAAGAGGCTGCAGGGACTCCAGATGGAAGGTCATCCGTGGTGACTCTCTGTTCATGGAGACAGAGGCTGAAATTATTACGCTTGTCTAAAAACAAGTGGAAACTATAAAACATGAAGTTACAAAGCGGGAAAAGATACCAGAAGCCAGAGACTTAAAGAACAAGCAGGATGGAGGATCAATGGATGGGTCTAGCAGCAGATTAGACACAGCTGAATTAGCGAACCGAAGGTGAGGTCAGAAGAAACGGTCAACAATGAAGCAGGGAGAAACAGAATCGCGTGGCTGGTGGGGAGAGGGTGTAAGACTCAGCGGGCAGCATCAGTGGGCATAAAGCATATGTATGTGGATGCCCAGGAAGAGGGGGGAGGAACAGGAACCAACATGTTATGAGTTACAGGCTAAAAACCTGTCAGAACTGATTACAAATAAGTCAGTCACTGACTGAAGAAGCCTGATGAAGGCCAAGCAGGGGAGATCCACATCTAGGAGGGGTCTTAGTAAAACTAGACTAAAATAAAGACGGTCTAAACACACAAAGATGACATCAAAAACCAAACCGAACCGTAAGAGTCTCTTGAGGGACATCCTCAAGGACAGATAGCAGACTTCTTAACTGTGGCCTGCAGCGCTACAAGCCAGCAACTAGGGAAAGATACCTTCAAGGTGTGGAAAGGAAAAAGACCGGAACCCCAGAATTCTATACTCAGTTAGAATTGTCCTTAAAGATGAAGCAAAATAAAGACATTTTCATATAACTGAAGCTATACTAATTGGCTACCAATAGAATATTACTAAATAAATTGTTGTTGTTAGGTGCTGTCGAGTCGGTATCCGACTCATAGCAACCCTCCTAAGATTTTCAATGGCTGACTGTTCTACGGGATTGCCTTGGGAGTGAGTTGCCCCATCCGTCTCCCATTTTGCAGTGCTGGGAACTGAACTCGGGACCACAGAGACTGCAGAACAGTGCTCTACCAACTGAGCTAAATCCCAGCCCAGCGCAGGAACTCTTTAAAAAAAGTCACTTGGCAGACCTTTCTAGCTGAACATATGTACCTGAGGCTTGGATCTGGAATGTCCCCCAAAGACTGATATATGGAAGGCTCGGCCCTCAATACAGCAGTGCTCAGAGGTGGGTCCCTGAGAACTGAATGGGTCAGGAAGGCGACACTGTCACCACTGCGTCAATCCATTGATGACTTCATAGCTGAATGGACCATCAGAAGGCGTGTTCTAGCCCTGGTCCCGTGGTCTTTTTCTTTGCTTCCTGGCTATCAAGTGGTGAGCAGTTTTCCTCCACCACAGGCTCCCATGCCTCGCCTCAGACCCTAAGCAGTGGAGCCAGCGGACCATGGGCTGAAACCTCCGAGACTCTGAGCCAAAATAAATCTTTTGTCCTTGTGGTTGTTTTACTTAGGTATTCTGTCACAGTGACAGAAGGCTGACGGACACAGTACTCCTTAAGGCCTAGCAATTCTACTTCTAGGTAGATGTTCCACAGGCATGTGTACTTTTATGTCCCATAATACATACATAAGAATATTCGTAAGCCTAACTAGAAACTACCCAAACACCCAGCAAGAGTAAGAAAGGCAATGTGGGTGATCTGCATAATGGAATCCTACCTACTAATGCAAATGTATGAACTAACGCTACACACGAGACTCAGGCTTTACAATGAGGCTCAGCAAAAGTAGCCAGAACACAAAAATATACTAGAGTGATTCTACTTATCTAAAATTAGAAACAGTACCCAACTACATAGCTAAGGGCTATATAATTAGGTAGTGAACTATAAAGAAAGACAAAGAAGGAAATATCAAAAAAGCCAGAATACTGGAAGAAAAGAGGAAGGAAAGAGGCAGAAAGAATCACTATTGGGAACGGTCAGCAGGAGCCCTTCTGGGATGCTGATTATGTTTTTGCTCTGAGTGGGGTTTACATGGAGCTATAGTACGAATGGGCTGGGATTTAGCTCAGTTGGTAGAGTGTTGCTCTGCAGTCTCTGAGATCCCGAGTTCAATTCCCAGCACCGCAAAAATGGGAGAAGGACCTGGCAATCCACTCCCAAGGCAATCCGGAAACAGCCAGCCATTGAAAACCCTATGAGGGTCACTATGAGTCGGATACTGACTCGACGGCACATAACAACATAGTACGAACATGTGTCCTCCCACGTTCATATGCAATAGTTACAGAGCTGAGGACTTTTGGAGGTGATCAGGTCATGGGACTGGGAGTCATCATGAATGGAATTAGTGCCCTTACGAAAGGTCTTGTGGGAGCCTGTTTGCCATTTTTGCCCTTCTACTTGGATGGGGGGGAGAAGGACCCCGTAATTCACTCTCAAATAACAACTGGCCATTGAAAACCCTATGAATCTTCTATTCTGCTCCAGATGTCTTCGGGCCTATTTTTGTGCCAGTACCAAGCTGTTTTTGCAACCACTGCCTTGTAGTAGAGTTTGAAGTCAGGGATTGTGATTCCCCCTGCATTAGATTTGCAGCTTAAAAGTGTTTTGGCTATTCGTGGTCTTTTGTGGTTCCATATGAATTTTTGGATCATTTTTTCTATTTCTG
>VMDO01006926.1:40466-95736 GCA_007922755.1 Pedetes capensis | reverse complement strand
CCACCTGAAGAACAGATTTGATGCATTACAAACTAATTATCAAAGACCAGAAGAGTTGTAGCATGACATCAAAGACATCATTCATGAGGAAAGCAAAAGGTTATCAATAAGACAGAAAAAACAGAAAAGACTGAATTACATGTCAAGAGACTCTGAAGCTTGCACTTGAGTAATGAGTAGCTAACATTGAAGGAAAGGGTTGGGATTTAGCTCAGTTGGTAGAGCGTTGTGCTGCAGTCTCTAAGGTCCTGAGTTCAATTCCCAGCTCCGCAAAAATGGGAGCAGGACCTGGCAATCCACTCCCAAGGCAATCCCTAAACATTCATCCATTGAAAACCCTATGAGGATCGATATGAGTCAGATACCGACTCGAGGGCATCTAACAACAACAACAACGTTGAAGGAAGACATGATGAAGTTAAAGAACTAAACAGAAAATTTCAAAGGGCAGCTGGAGAAGACAAAATCAAATATTACAATGACAAGTGCAAAGATCAGAAGATAGAAAACCAAAAGGGAAGGACATGCTCTGTTTTTCTCAAGCTTAAAGAATTGAAGAAAAAATTCAGGCCTCAAATGGCAATAGTGAAGGATTCTATAGGGAAAATAAAAATGATGCAGGAAACAGCAAAAGAAGATGGAAGAAGTACATAGAGTCATTATACCAAAAAGAAGAGGTGGATAACCAACCATTTCAAGAGGTTGCATATGATCAGGAGCCAATGGTACTGAAGAAAGAAGTGGAAGCTGCCTTGAAGGAATTGGCGAAACACAAGGTTCCAGGAATTGATGGAGCATCAATAGAGATGTTTCAATAAACAAATGCAGCACTGGAGGTACTCACTTGTTTATGCCAAGAGATTTGGATAACAAGTACCTGGCCAACTGACCAGAAGAGATTCATATTTGTGCCTATTCCCCAAAAAGGGGATCCAACTGGATGTGGAAATTATCAAACAATATCTTTAATATCTTATGCAAGTAAAAGTTTGCTAAAGATCATACAAAAATGACAGCAGCAGTATATTAACAGGGACTTGCTTGAAAATCAAGCTAGCTTCAGAAAAGGGTGTGGAAGCAGGGTCTATGAAAAGGCATTTGACTGTGTGAATCACAACAAATTGTGGATAACATTGTAAAGAATGGGATACCAGAGCACTTAATCATACTCATGAGGATTCTGTACATAGACCAGGAAGCAGTCATTTAAACAGAACAAGGAAATACTGCTGGCTTTAAAGTCAGGGCTGTGTCACAGCCTTTCACCATACCTCTTCAATTTCTGTGCTGAGCAAATAATTGAAAAGCTGGACTTTATGAAGAAGAACATGGCATCAGGATTGGAAGAAGACTCATAAACAACCTGTGTTATGCAGATGACACAGATTTACTTGCTGAAAGTGAAGAGGATTGGAAACATTTACTGATGAAGATCAAAGAACACAGCCTTCAGTATGGATTGCACCTCAACATCAACAAAACAAAAATCCTTATAACTAGATCAGTAAGCAAATTCATGATAAGTGGAGAAAAAATTGAGGTTGTCCAAGATTTTGCTTCACTTTGTTCTACAATCAACACCTATGAAAGCAACATTCAAGAAATCTAAAGACAGATTGCATTGGGAAAATATATTGCAAAAGACCTCTTTAAAGTGTCACATTGAAGATGAACGTGCACCTGACTCATGCCTTGGTATTTTCAGTTGCATGATATGCTAATGAAAGCTGGATGCTGAATAAGGGAGACAGAAGAATTGACACTTTTGAATTATGGTGCTGGAAAAAATATTGAATATATTGTGGACTACCAAAAAAAATTCAACAGATCTATCCTAGAAGAAGTGCAACCAGAGTGCTTCTTGGAAGCAAAGATAGCTAGACACTGGTTGAGATGTCTTATGCATTTTGGACATGTTGTTAGGATGTACCAATCCCTGGAAAAGGACATCATGTCTGAGAGAGTGGCAAGTCAATGAAAAAAGGAAAACCCTCAACTGTATAGATTGACACAGTGACTGCAACAATGGCCTTTAACATAAAAAATATTGTGTGCCTGGTTAAAAAAAAAAAAAGAAATACTGGCAATATAGTCTTTAAAACTTATTCTTTTACACCTGGCGCGGTGGTGCACGCCTGTAATTCCAGTGGCTCAGGAGGCAGAGGCAGGAGGATCACAAGTTCTAGACCAGAGGCAATCTGTGTAACTTAGCAAGACTCTGTCTCAAAAAGTGAAAAACTGGGCTGAGGGTGCAGCTCAGTGGCCAAGCACTTGCAGAGCATGCAAGCGTGAGGCCCTGGGTTCAAACCCCAGTACAGCAACAACAACAACAAAAAACCTTATTCTTTTTATGTTGTTGTTGTTAGGTGCTGTTGAGTTGGGCCAACTCATAGTGACCCTATGTACAACAGAACAAAACATTTCCCTACACTGTGCCAGTCTGGTACTACTGTCAGTGCTTCCCTGCTATTCATAGGGTTTGCAGTGGCAGATTGTTTAGGGAGTGGATTGCCAGGTCCTTCTACCTAACCTGCAGCCCCTGGTATTCCCAGGTGGTCTCCTATTCACGGACTAACCAGGCTGACCCTGCTTAGCTTCAGAGAGCAGGTGGGATTGGATGCTAGGGTGCTATGGCTACAGACATTCTTTCTATAGAAAACTGTTTTGTTTTCTATATAGGGTTGTGCCAACCCTATATAGGCTGTGCCAACCCTATTTTCATGATGAGGTCAAGAGAGAAAAAGGCAATTAGAGCCTGAAATCTGTGCAAAGAGGATTAAAAAAGGATGAAAAGTAGTTGTAAGTTTTCACTGACATGTTTTAATGAGAGCACCAAAACTCGTAAGGATGCAAATGAACTTAATCATGAAAATATGAAGGTTTGATAGATCTACATATCCTCAATTTAACAAAAGATAAAACACATTTTCCTTGCAGTGATTATATGTTTTAGCTAGCCATTGGTTTCACTTTTTTTGTAACATTTCATCATGCTTTAGTTCAGCTCTATTAGGGTCTCATGTTCCAAATCGAGAGCCAGCTCAAAAAGTGCATATGAGTGAAGTATGTGCATTCCAGTGAACCTGCAATCTAGACTGCCTTCTCATTTAAAATATTGTTCCTACTTATTTTCTGAATAGTAAAGGGATATGATTTATTATAACATGGCTGGAAACATTTCCTATACCCAAATCTAGTAATTTCAAGGTTTTCAATTTATACATATTTTGATGCATTTGAGGTATGAGTTTTTCTTTGCTAAATTCATTATTTTGTGTCTGTGGGGTAACTCCCCAAAAGGCCGTGTTGTTGTTGTTGTTAGGTACCCTCCAGTTGGGTCCAATTCATAGTGACCATAAGTACAAGAGAACGGAAGAGGCATTATATCTGACAGTGCTTCTCAGCTATCCATAGGGTTTTCAATGGCTGATTGTTTTGGGTTTGTTTTGGGAGTGGGCTGCCGAGTCCTTTTCTCATTTTTGCAGTACTAGAGATGGAACCCAGGGCTTCAGGTGGTACTGAGCAAACACTCTCCCAACTGAGCAAGACTCCAGCCCCTAAAAGGCCCTAAACCATGAAAATAATTTAAATTCCATTGAGTCACATGTGGTTTGAATTTCAGGATAAAGAATTTAAAATTTGATGTTAAAAATATACTTTTAAGTGCCAGGGCCTATCTTTTATCTTTCAGGAGGAAATTATTTAAACACTGACATTGGGAGAAATTATTATTAATCAAATCCACATAATGTTTCAGCACTGAAATAAAGATACAGCTATTCAAAATTATCAAGAAAAATGCTGCTTGCAATCAGTCACCTTTACTATTTGCTGCTTCTGTGTTTCATAATACTTTATACATTGAGTTTCATTTCTTCAATTGTCGTATCTCCTTGATCCATTTCTCAGTATGAAGTCTGACTCAAGTTTAAAGATAATATCTTTCAGATGGAAATATTTCTCTCACTGATACCAAATAAAATTTCAATGTTGAATTGATACCCCAAGTTTTATTTAAAGAAAGAGAAAAGGGTACTAGCATATCCAAAAAATTGTCACAGATATATGACTTCATAATAAAGGAAAGTCAATGAATGAGGCATGTCCTTTGGTACATCTGTGTGCAAGCCGTTATTTTCATTGGAGCAAGTTTGTTAAGATCTTGGGGAAGAAAATATGCCTTTGCCAACTGTGAATCTTTACTGCTTTTTTTTCTGGAAGCGTCCTGTAGAGAAAGAGTAACCTCAGAGCTCTCTAGAGAGATGAGGGATGAGCAAATTGTACATAGAGATAAATTTAAATAAAGAAAAGTTATAGAGATAGAGTGAATTAAAAACCTTAAATATCTCAATATAATGCTTAATGGTACATTTGAGGACAAGACAGCTAGCAAGTATGGCATGAAATAAACAGATCATCAGTTAGAAACATAATACTCATTAAGCCTAGAGACACAATTGAAGTTCATCCCAAGTACAGGGCCTGGGAGTTTGGCCAAGAAAATTATCTCATGGGGTACAGAGCTTGATTTGTATTTCACATAATATGAAGTGGCATTCATTACCTTGTAATCGATATGCAGATAAGAGGAAATTATTTATGGCACAGTTAGATGGGAAAGAAAGAATATACCCTATATATACATAGGGGAGAACTGAGGATTTTGGACAGGACCATAAACCATAAAGAGACTTTTGATAATGATCACACCTTAGAAGTAACCAGCTAGCCTGGAAATTTATCCAGCTTTATATATTCTAATGAACTCATAATCACTTTATAGTGCCATGCCCTTAGTATACACTGGATGTTAATGAAATTTTCTTTCCCTATAAAAAAATAGCTGAAATGTTGGGATTTTTAAAAATATTAGAATAGTGTTTCTAAGATGATCTTGGGGTCTGCAGCTATACCACTGTGGGATCCAATCCTGTCAGATCTTGGAAACTAAACAGGGTTGGGCCTGGTTAGTACCTGGATGGGGGACCACCTGGGAACACAAGGTGCTATAGGCTTGGGAGAAGGACATGGAAACCCACTCCCAAACCAGTCTGCTATTGAAAAGCCTATGAATAGCAGAAAATCACTGACAGAAGTGTTTTACCTGTTGTACATAGGATCACTATGAGTCGGACACCACCTGGACAGCACCTAACAACAACAAGATTATCTTAAGAGTATAAATTCTATGAGGTATTAATGATCAGTTTGGAAGAAAAAGCAAATAATATTCTTCAGATCCTTTAATAGCTAATATATATTGTGACTTTCCAGGAGGATATAAATTATATAGAACTTCCTAACTTATTTAAGCTTGTAGCCATAGCACTGTGGAGTCCGATCCTCTCAGATCTCAGAAGCTAAGCAGGGTCGGGCCTGGTTAGTACTTGGATAGGAGACCACCTGGGAACACCAGATACTGTAGGCTTGGGAGAAGGACCCCGCAACCCACTCCCCCAAAACAATCAGCCATTGAATACCCTATGAATAGCAGAGAAGCACTGACAATGGTGTTTCGCCTGTTGTAGGTAGGGCTGCCATGAGTCAGACACCTACTTGATGGCACCTCACAACAACAACAACTTATTTAATTGCCTGCAGCCATACCACTGTGGTGTCTGATCCCATCAGATCTTGGAAGCTAAGCAGGGTCGGGCCTGGTTGGTATTTGGATGGGAGACCACCTGGGAACACCAGGTGCAGTAAGCTTGAGAGAAGGACCTGGTAACCTACTCCCAAAAAACTATTGTTGTTGTTGTTAGGTGCCGTGGAATCGGTATCCGACTCATAGGGACCCTCATAGGGTTTTCAATGGCTGTTTCGGGATTGCCTTGGGAGTGGATTGCCAGGCCCTTCTCCCACTTTTGCGGTGCTGGGAATTGAACTCGGGACCTCAGAGATTGCAGTGCAGCGCTCTACCCACTGAGCTAAATCCCAGCTCCCCCCCCCAAAAAAAAAAAGAAAACAAAAAACGATTAGCCATTGAAAACCCTATGAATAGCAGAGAAGCGGTAACAATATTGTTCTGCCTGTTGTACATAGGGTTGCAATGGGTCAGACACCAACTTGACAGCATATAACAACAACTTATTTAATTACAAAACTCTTTTTATTATATACCCTTTATTTATAAATGTTGGTGGGGTACAGAGTAATATGACTTTTACTGTTTATATAATGCAACTATAGCATTGCTTTTGGTTACACTTACATCAACTTACATATTTCATGTTGTTGTTATTAGGTACCATTGAATCAAGTCCGACTCATAGCAACCCTATGTACAGCGAATGAAATACTCCCCGATTCTATACCAGGCACACATCTGTATTTATGTTTAAGCCCATTGTCATGATGTTGTGTCAGTCCACCCATGTATTTATTGTTGTGTCATCTATTTTGACATCATCTTCGTCTTTATCCTTCCACATTATTTCTCTTCCCCTTTGCCCCTTCCTAAACCTCTGCTCCCTGATGTTATGTGCCTCTCCACTTCTTTCTACTTTGCTTTCATTTTCCCTTCTAAGCTTGATTGATTTTATTTGTGTGTGTATGTGTTTGTGTGTGTGTACTATATACATATATATATATATATATATTTCTTCCTTTAAGTTAGATTTAGCTCTCACATATGAGTGAAAACATATGGTGTATCTCTTTTTGATCCTGTGTTCTCCAGTTCTATCCATTTTGCTGCAAATGATATTAATTTCATTCTTTTTTATTGCTAAGCAATATTCCATTGTGTATATGTGCCACAAATTTTTTTAACCCATTTCTCTGTTGATGGACATCTTGGTTGATTGTATGTCCTTTTGATTGTGAAAAATGCTGCATTAAATGTGGAAATGCAGGTGTCTCTGTAGTATGATGATTTATCTTCCATTAGGTATATTCCTAGGAGTGGTAGAGCTGAGTCATATGGCATTTCTATTCTTAGTTTTCCCAGGTCTTTCCATATTGATGTCCAAAGTGGTTGAACTTTTTGTCATTCCCATTAGCAGTGTAAAAGAGTTCTTTTTTCTCTGCATCCTTTCCAGCATCTGTTGTTCTTTTATTTGTTGATGTTAGCCATTCTAACTGGAGTGAGACGGAATCTCAATGTTGTTTTGATTTGCATTTCCCTAATGGATAGGGATATTGAGAAATTTTTCATGTGTTTCTTGGCCCTTTGAACTTCTTCATTTGAGAACTGTCCATTTCCTTTGCCTGTTAATCTATTGGGTTATTTGTTGTCCTGGAATTTGCTTTCCTAAATTCTTTGTGCCTACAGCCGTAGCACTGTGGCTGGGATTTAGCTTAGTTGGTAGAGCACCACTCTGCAGTCTCTGAGGTCTCAAGTTCACTTCCCAGCACTGGAAAAATGGGAGAAGGACATAGCAATCCACTCCCAAGGCAATCTGAAACAGCCAGCCATTGAAAACCCTGTAAGGGTCACTATGAGTCAGACAAGACTTGAGGGCACCTAACAACAACAACAAAGTTCTTTGTGCATGCAGACATACCACTGTGGCATCCAATCCCATCAGATCTCTGAAACTAAGCGGGGTCAGGCCTGGTTAGTATTTAGAGGGGAGACCACCTGGGAATACCAGGTACTGTAGGCTTGGGAGAAGGACCTGGCAACCGACTCCCAAATAACAATCAGCCATAGCAGAGAAGCACCAATAGTCATGTTTCTCCTGTTGTACATAGGGTCACTATGAGTTGGACACTGATTCCAGGGCACCTAACAACAACCACAAGTTCTTTGTATATTCTAGAAATTAGTCCTCTGTCAGATGTGTAGGCTGCAAAGATTTTCTCTCAATCAGGGGACTCTCCCATAACTCTGTTGATTGTTTCCTTTGCTATACAGACGTTTTATAATTTCATGTAATCCCATTTTCAATTCTTAGCCTTGTTTCCTGGGCAATTGGAGTCTTGTTAAGGAACTAACTTTCCAATGCCTATGTGTTGGAGTCTGTTTCCTATCTTTACTTCTGGTAGTTCTAAGGTTTCTAGTTTTGTGCTAAGATCTCTTATCCATTTCGAATTAGCTCTCATGCAAATTGATATATCTGAGCCTATTTTCAATTTTCTGCAAGTGGATGTCCAATTTTCCCAGCACCATTTGTTGAAGAAGCTGCTTTCTTCATTGAATGTCCTTAGCCCCCTTGTCAAAAATCATGTGGCTGTAGTTGCATGGGTGTATCTTTGGGTCTTTAATTCTGTTCCATTGGTCTTCAAGCCTATTTTTGTGCCAATAGCAAGATGTTTTTGCCACTATAGCTCTGTAGTATAGTTTTAAATCAGGTATTGTGAACCTGTATATACGGCTTATGCCACTTAAGATTGTTCTGGCTATATGTGATCTAATATCTAATATCTTTTTGAATATGTTTCCTAATCCTTTCATGTTGTTTTCAGCTCCTTTGTGAACCTCTTGAATTTGTATGTTGCATTTCTTCATTTTATCAAAGTTCTCTTGAAAATCTTCATCATAGTACTTTATCCTTTTTTCTTACTTGGCATCTGAGTAGACAAGATCCTCAACTTTTTCTTCAGTGTCACATATCCTGTTTCCAGCTTTGTCTAGTCTGGATACTGAAGATTCTACTACAATATTGTGTTGATTGGGTTTGCTTTCTATCTCCAGGATTTCTGTTTGATTTTTCTTCAGGATCTCAAGTTCTTTGCTAATTTTTTTTCCAAGTTAGAAACTATTTGTCCAGTGAGTCAATTGCTTTCATGATGATGTCTTTGAGGTCTTTCAGCATATTTACAAGCAGGGTTCTAAATTCTTTATCTGGCATCTATAAGAATCTGGTTACTCTGAAATTATTGTTCAGGGGTTTTGGTCTGTTTGATCTCCCCATCCAACTTCACCTTTCATGTTTTATGTGTTTTTCTGTTGAGGCTTGCCCATTGCTTGGTCCGGGTGCTAGGTCTCACCTCCTCCATGTGTAAAGAAGTTCTCCCCACCCTCCACTGTGGGATTGGGTAATGATGGGTTGCTGGCAATTCTCTCCTCCCTATAAGTCCCAGCTTCAGGATCCTGTGCCTAGCTCTTGCTGTAGCCTCTGCAGTCAGCACTCCCCTGTCTGTTCCTTTCTGTCCTCTGCACTCCTAGCCACTAAACACACCATTGCCTGGACCATCTCTCTTAGGCTTCCTGGACCTGTGGCCCTCCCTTCTCTGTGGTGCAGGTACTCTCAGCCCCTAAATGCATTGCTACAGCCTAAACAGTGTTTCTTAGGCTCCTTGGTTCCATGGCACCAGTTTTCTGTATCACAGGTGTTCCCAGGTCCTAAATATGCCATGCCTGAACTGTCTCTCTTAGGCTTGCCTGTCTCATGGGCACCACTTCTCTGGGCTGTAAATGCACCACTGCCTGAACCATCTCTCTTAGGCTTGCTGGTCCCATGGTGCCCCTTCTCTGCATAGCAGGAGCTCCTAGGTCCAAAATATTCCTCAACCTGAACAGACTTTCTTAGATGCAGTGTTCCAGTGGTGCCAATTGTTTCTTTCCATCTTCCATACTCACCACCATTCAGTCTCTGTCCCTCTGACTTGTAGTTCCAGTGGCACCAGAGTCCAGGACAGCAACAGTCTCTCTCCAGTAAAAAGAAAAAATAAACACAGACCCAGGGTCTGAGACCCAGCAGGGGGACTGCACAGCCCAGCTTCTTCCCAGGAGAGTCCTACAGAACTCCACTTTTGTTTCCCAGAGTGCCTTTTGCCAGTGGTGCACTCCCCCAGAGGGCCCCATATCCTCTGAAACCTTTTGCCATTGTTTTCCCAGGGCTGAAGATTCTGATGAGTTGTCCCACCATTTCTTCCTCTTCTCCTTCATTTTAATCTCCACTATTTGGCCAATTGTCCTCATACTGTCCTTTTTGTTTGTTTTAATAATTAAAGCTGTTCTACATTCTTTCTTCATTTTAAATAGACAACTTCATGAATTTCCCTAGCAGATTTCTTCCCCAGTTGATGTTTGGCTGTTAACTGTCCACCATTTTTATTTGAACTCCAGGACTCTCTTTTTTGACATGCTTTTTGAAAAATATCCTGCAGGAAAGAACAAAGAAAGGAAAGAATGAAGGAAGAAAGGAAGGAAGAGAGGGAGTGAGGGAGGTAGGAAGTAAGGGAGAGAAGGATAGAAGGAAGGATAGGAAAAGAAAGGAAAAGAAATGAGGAAGGGAGGGAAAGGAATGGTGGACAAGTGCTCTGGAGCATACATTAGAGAACTGGGGTGACTGTTTTACAGAACTTCCACTCATACACACTGGTATGTGCCTGCCTTTCACATCAAACCAAGTACTTTTCATACTGAGCCTTCATTATTTTATTTCATCTTATGATGAAATGTTTAGCAACATCCCTGAATAGGTTCATCTATCTTTAGCAAGAGCTCTTTCAGGGATGGGAGCTCGTGTTTAGTGAGGCAGCCTGTCTCATGGGTCTCCTCTCCATTGAGGCTGTTGGCTCTGGAACTGCCCTACCTGGCAGGTCCCTCACTAAGCAGTGCAGTTACCCTATAAATACTATAGGTCTGTCCTGAGCTTTTAGGACTCTCATGGCTGGCTCTACCCACGTACTTAGCAACTAGGAATTCAGGGCTTTATGTTTCGGTTCATGAACAGGAAAGATAAATAAATAGTTCATACAAACACTTCAACTTGAAAAACTGCTAAAGAGACTGTTGATAACATGTCTTTAATTCTTGACATGCTTCTTTTTAGCATGATATTACTGATGAGGTTTTCCTACCCTGCAAGCCACACCTTTTCTTATTTTGTTTTCTAAATACTTCAATTCTTAACAGCAATAATAGAAATGCCTAAAAGTCATAAAATTTTTACTATATATTATGTTAATATTATATATTGTATTTAAATTTCCATAGGCAGTATCTTTTTGCCAGCCCTGGTGTACCTATAACCCAGAATTTAGTTGCAAAAATGGCAAGAGTTTTCTTTCACTTTTTAAATAAATAAAATACTATACTTAATATGAGGCCCTTTCATTAACCCTCTCATGCCCTTATTTACCTCACACTTTCCTAGAGGTATAAACTGTCATGACTTTGATGTGTCTCTTTATAGATTTATAGATATTTATAGTGATTTCATGAAAATGCTTAGCATTATTTCATATGATTTCCATAAAACCATATAAATTATATTATGTATTTCATACATTATTTTGATACCACTATTTTCTCTCACCATTTTTTATAATACCCTATTCATATCAATATATATATATATATATATTTTTTGAGTGATGGGGCCTGAACTAGGGCCTTGTGCATGCTAAACAAGTACTCCACAACTGAGCTACATCCCTAGCCATGACTCTGAAACTTGCCCTTGAATGTCGACCAGCTAAAGTATTTTTAATTGTTGACAATAGCTGTAAGGCTACATGAAAAATATCTACTAACTCAAATCTGAACATTCTCAAGTATGATTCATGCCACACTGGTCAATTGACTAGATTTATATGAAAAAGCAATGCTAAAACTTCAGTTTGAGTTTTGTGATGATAATCATATAAATTTACTTCTATTCAAATTCATAGACTTTCTGAATTATTTACATACTCTTTATTGCAAATTTTTCTTATTCCAATTAATTGCTTGTTTTTTCCATAGTCTGTTGATTTTTTAAAGCAGGGTTTATGAAGTTTTTTGATACAGAAGTTAAAAATTGTGATTTAGTCAAATGCATTCTTTTTTACTTGTGATGACTGCTTTTTGTATCTTGTTTTAAAAAGGACATTTTATTCTAATTTAAAATAGAATTTTTAGCTTTTTAAGGTTGCTTAAACTTACCTAGAAATATTTTTAAAATGTTATCTTATAAAGAAAGGACTTGATTTTCTTTTTTGTAGTACCTTATTTAATCCTGTCCACAAAGGCAACAATTTGTGATTATCCTTTTTCAAGGCAGAGGTTAACTCTAATCTTCTCCATTAATGCCAATGCTAAATAGTCCCTTTATCAGATATTCTCATCTTTATGAATACCTATCTCATTTGTATTTATGTCATATTTTTCTCATCTAATTTTTCTTATTTCTTGTCAATTCATTTGTTGCTTCCAAAGATTGTGAGCACTTTTGGGTCAGGGATCATGTATTTAAAAGTTTTTTTAAAAAATTTCTAGTAATAACTTACAGAGCATTGGGCAAACAAAAAGTACACAGTGAAGATTTGCCACATGATTGAAGCTAATATCTTCCCATGTTTTTTTCTTTGAAACTCTTCCCAATTTCAAAATTAATGTAGAAAAACCACAGCTTATATTGCAGTTTATCCTTTGAAATAGAGAAAGGTTTTCTCCTTTACTAATTTGTTTTTTAACATATGGCACATTCTTACTTTTTGTATCCCTTATTCCAATACAAGATATGCCTCCAGAATGACAGTGTTTTGCACGAGCTACACATAGAAGCCAAGTACTTTTCAGGGTATAAGAAAGAGAAAGATTTTTCTTCTACAGGGAAAAGGAAGGAAAAAGAGCTCTCTGGCCCTGAAGTCCAGCCTGTCACCTGCCACTCTGCCTCTGGGTAGGTGGTCTTCATGCAGTCAGAACATGTGCAGCTGTCTGTAAAGACCCAAGGGAACCAGGGCCATCCTGTCATGCCCTCCTTCTCTTCAACTCAATTATGATTTTTCTTGGTTTTCTTGCTTAAACTGAGTGAGTATGTGAAAGTCAAGAAACTACTTCTAGCTAGAAAAAAAATGCAACAGCCCCAGCAATTGTTCTTTCTGGAAATTCCATGCTATTGACCCAAATCTGGGAATGTTGTTACTATAAAAGGAAATATATTGAGTTTCTGTTTCTCTTAATCACAAAACTATGTTTTTTTAAATGTATCTTTTTTCTCTTTATTCTAAAAACATTATATTTACAGATTATTTGTAAAAATAGTGCAGAGTTCCTGCAAAAACCTTATCCAGTTTCCCCTAATGTTAATATTTTATAAGATTAAAACTAAGAAATTAACATTGTAACAGTATTAACAATTTACTAAAGACTTTATTCATATTTTGTCAGCTTTGCCACTATGTCCTTTTTCTCTTCCAGAATATAATGCTATATATTTTTTTGTGATGTGTCCTCCCTTAGTATTCTTTAATCTGTGACAGTTCACATGTCCTTTATCTTTCATGACCTTGGCATATTTGAATTGTACTGGTTACTTATTTTGTAGACTAATCACTCATTTTGGGTTTATCTGATATTTTCTCATGATTAGATTGAGGTAGCATATTTTTAGCAAGGATTCCAGATGGTGTGCTCTTCTTCATGCATCCTATCAAGGGTATAAATAATGTCCATGTACCTTTTTATCGGCAATGTTAACCCTGACCACTTGGCTAGCGTGGTGTCTATTGAGTTCTTTATTGTTAGTATTTTTTCATTTAAAATCATTACATATCTTGATTGATTATATCTTGGGAGGTAGTTTGAGATGTTAAATATGCTATTTCCCTTTAAAGTTTTGCTCACTTATTTCAAAATCCATTGGTGGATCTTTCCTGCAATATTTATTATTGTAGATTGGTGGTGATTTTCTATTTCTCTGATTTCTTTTGCATGTCTATCTCAGTATGAACTCATTTATAATGCTAATATTCTTTTTTTGGCAGCACTTTGGGGTTGAACCTAGTGCCTCATACAGCTAGGCAAGTGCTCAACCACTGAGCTGCAACCCACCCCCTTTTTTTTAATTTTGAGACAGGGTCTTGCTATGTTGAATAGATGGCCTCTCACCTCAAACTCATGATCCTCTTGCCTCAACCTCCCAAATCTCTGGGATTACAGGCTTGTACCATGTCTCCTGGCTGTATTATTTTCTCTGTGTTGTAATTCAATACTGCTGTTAGATATTTCTTCAAATTGTTCCAGTTTTGAACATTGCAGATTCTTTCAGGTGGGCTTCTGTGCCTTTTTTATGTGTCCTATCTTTTTGGAACATTCCCTTTTTCACTGCTGCCATAAAATGTTATAGGCTCACCTTGTATTTTCTCTGCCATGGCACTCCAATCAACTCTTTCTCCAAACTCCCCATTTCCTTTCATTGTGCAATGACATTTAGACACCAAAAGTTAAGACTTTAAAAAAAATTAAAATATATACAGTGTTGCCTCATATGCTCTAGTAAAAGACTCAACAAACTTTATAAATGACCATATTGCAAATTGGCTTTGCAGGCCATTGCTGTCTCTGTTACTGCTACTCCATTCTAATGTTATGGCTCAAAAACACTCACAGACAAGGGTGTGGATATACTCTAATCAAATTTTATTTACAAAAATATGTAGTGCAATGGACTTGGTTCATGGGGTTATAGTTTGTCAGTCTGTGTACTTTAGAATGATAAACCATGCACTGATTTTCACATATATTTTAGAACTTATTTAAAAATAAAGATAAGAATTAATACATTTTCATTTTCTCTGGTGAGCAAAGGGCTGGATTATACTAATGTAAGTGAAATTATCTTCATGTCCATTTGTTTTCCTTTTCCTTTTAAAATGCTTTTTGGATTTTATTTTTGTGTTCAAAATACAAAAATAATAGTAGTTGTTATTTCCCAGCTGCTTTAAATTATTAGACATTTAGATGGTGTGGTATTGATTTATTTTCAGATGAATTAATGAATGAAGAGTTAAAGCAACTGGAATATTAGAGACAATGATGTGCAAAATGAATATTATAGAGAGAGCAGGAAAGCCTGAATGGACCACCTTGAAATGTTTTGTGGAGGAGGGGAGGATTGAGACTGCCTCCAAGGAATGCTCATGATAGGAATCACCTAAAACAGGAGAAATAATGTTGATGACTCAGGAATGATTGGAAAAGGAATGAAATTAAGAAATATCTGAGAATAGTCATAGAAAATGAGTAGCAATGAACAGCCATAGGTATTTGAAAGGGAGGTAGAAGCCAAACCTATATCTACTAGCTGTTATGGTAATCACACAGATTTTGGTACATGACTGTCTTTCAAATAACCTTGTATTATTTAAAGCAATGTGTCCATTGCTTTAAATGCTTTGTAGGTTTACATGGAAAAAATTCTTAAAGATTAAAATATTATGAATTTCAGGTCAATATATTAATTTAAAAATTTGCCATTATTTGCAAACTTTTTCATTTTAGTTCTATAATTTACATATCTTGCCTAGAAGATAATGTTAAAAGACACAAGAACATTTACTTTTACACTTAGTTTCTGTGTTAGAATTTTTAGTTCTCCAGTATAATAAACAAAGAAATCATTCTTAAAAATCTAAATCTAACTTCACTTTCACTTGGAGTCAAATATCTTCCTGTCCCATCTAAATATAATGGTAAGCCCATAAATAGGTCATTTTATTGCGTTTGGCTCCAACAGTTTCTGTGCTAACCACTGAACAAGATGATGATTTAATGGACAAACTGTCAGAGAGTTTATTTAGGAATGTCTCTGGTTCTGTTTTATGTTCTCTTCCTAAGAACTAATTCATTAGTGATTATTAATTGAATGTGATTCCATCATGTAGAATGATTTCCTAATTAAAACCAAACTCTTTATTGGAAGTATGCTGCTGGAATTTTCTTATCAATAGCCTAAAAATGTTCTATTTAGAGGCCACTAAATCCATCATTCTTTGTGCTCCAAAGCAAATTAAGAAAAATGAAATTGAACTGAAACTTTAGCTTCTTGTTTAAAAGCTAGTATCATTGAATTAAACAGATACTTGATTCCCATATATCCAATAGTTAACATTGCTTTGGTAAGAAATAATGTACTATAATATTATAATCAAATATTCCAGAACCAAGGCATTCATATAGAGTTTAATAGATGTGAATATTTTCCACATTAACTGCCATATCTCAAAAAGGGCTAATGATCTCCTCAATATGCAATCTGTTTTCATATCTATAGTAGGAAACCTTCTTAAGGATGAGGCTTGATGTCCTCTCCTTTAGTCTTACATTGCTTCTCTTTTCACTCAAGTTGTGACCACCTTTTAGTAAGCTTTGTTCCCTGCATTGATATGCCTTGCCTTATTCTGTAATGGGCAAAGAAGAGTCTTCAGAAACCTGCTTCTGTCTTCCCAACCACAAACACAGACAATATTCTTTCTTTTTAACTGTGTTTGGAGCTCTTCAAAAAGCCATATTATTTCTGATTTTCACATATATTTTAGAACTTATTTAAAAACAAAGATAAAAATTAATATGTTTTCATTTTCTCAAGTCCCAAGGACCATGTAGTATAGACCATCAAAAGAATAAGTCTTCCTCTTTCTATGCATTTGGATGTTATATTCAATTCTCCTGATTAGCTCAAGTCTTGAAGTAACTGGCTTTTTTTTTTTATCGATCATATTTCAAAGTCCTACCTTGCTTCAAGACTCAAATCAAGCTCTAGTCTCTTTCTGAGGTTTGTATGGACCCCAGATGCACTACCAGTTCTTTGTGGCCACATTTTCTGTAGACCCTTTGCAAATGCTGTTTTTCACTGTCACTTCCCCTTATGCACATTCCTATTTCCTACAGCAGTTTGGAGACCTATCCAGTAAGGACATATGTCCTGTACCTTTCCACATAGTAGGTGGACCCTAGGAGTGGTTCCAGCCAAAGTGGGCCTTCAGTAAATGTCTGTGAGGAGGAACAAGGTCATTATGCCTTACATTTACACAGAGGAATATTAAAGGAGATCATGTGCTCTGTTGAATTACCTGAAATAATTTTGGTATTCCCACAGAGGCAAAGCTGTTGAAAAACAAATCGTTTCAGAATTCTAGGTATTCAACTGAGAATCTATGACAGAACAAATTAGATTGTAGCAAAAATCAGTACTCATTTTTTTAAGCAATGAGAAATACTATAATGTAGAAAGTAAGGGCAAAGACACAGCCTCTCTCTAGTCTAGGATATCTGCTGAGAGAATGAGCATTAATCTAGAGGGAGTGAGCAGTATTCTAGAGGGAATGGACCAAGTAAACTGAAGTTCTATTCCCCAAATATTTAGGAACTCTAAGAGATTTCACAATATGCAATATTAGCTGGGTGAGGTGGTTCATACCTATAATATCAGCACCTTGGTTGACTGAAGCAGGAGGGTCACTGTTCAAGGCCAGAAGCACCCTGTGTAACTTAGTGAAATACTGTCTCAAAAAATTTAAAAACAGGGTGGGTGAGGTGGTGCATGTGTGTAATCCCTCTGCTTGGGAAGCAGAGGCAGGAGGATCACAAGGTCAAAATAGAGGCAGTCTGTGTAATTTCCTGAGGCCCTGTCTCAAAACAATAAAAATATGGACTGGGGGTGCAGCTCAGTGGTACAGCACTTGCACAGCATGCAAGCGTGAGGCCCTGGGTTCAACCTCCAGTACCACACACACACACAAATAATAATAATAATAATAATAATAATAATAATAATAATAATAATACCCTGGGTGTATAGCCTAGTGTTAGAGCACTTGCAAAGTGTATGCAAGGCCCTTGGTTCAATTCCCAAGTACAGGGGGAAAAAAAAGATATTATTTTCCTGACTTCTTTAATGATTTACTAAGTTGAATAACACTTAGTTTTAGGCATTAGGGAACTGCAATGATTGTTTTCTGTGCCCTTAAAAAGAGAAGTGATATATGGCCATGGACAGTATAAAGAACTACACATATCCTGGGTAATTCAGTGCCAAGTTTCATCTCTATAGTACTGGTATTACATTAAAAAGCATACTGGTTATATTATCAACTTTAAAAGGTGGGATAATTCCTTTGTGCCTCTTCTGAATGTTTCAGGTGTTAGCATGTTCTGGCAAGAAAACTCACTAATATCAGTTCAGTTTTGGGAAGATTGCTAATCCAGGTCCTAATCTCTGAGAATGCCAACAAACCAGGATTTTATCTGTTTGAACCTTATATACATATAAGTCTGTAGATGAATTTGTAAAATGTTGAATTCATGTCTTCCAAACTACTGTGTGACTTAATTTAGATAAATTATCTATAGACTGTTTCTCTCACCATTTTTGACCTTTCTTTATGATACAAATTTTTCTCATATTAGGCTATTAAGAAACTCTTAATGGTATTGCTCTAGGAAAAGCTGTGGCAAAAGATCTCTTTAGAGTATTGAAAAGCAAAGATGTCACATTGAAGATGAAGGTGTGTCTGACTCATGCCATGGTATTTTCAGTCGCATCATATGGTTGTGAAAGCTGGACATTGAACAAGGGAGACAGAAAAAGAATTGGTGCTTTTGAATTGTGGTGCTGGAGATGTCTATTGAATATACTATGGACTGCCAAAAGAACCAACAAATCTGTCCTAGAAGAAGTGCAACCAGAGTGCTCCTTGGAAGCAAGAGTGGCCAGACTGCATCTTACATATTTCAGACATGTAGTCAGGAGAGATCAATCCCTGGAGAAGGACATCATGTTTGGGAGAGTGGCAGGTCAATGCAAAAGAGGAAAACCCTCCATCATATGGATTGACACAGTGTCTGCAACAATGGGCTTAAACATAAATAAGATGGTTTGCCTGGCACAGAATCAGCAAGTGTTTTGATCTGCTGTACATAGGGTTGCTATGAGTCAGACTGGACTCAACAGCACCTAACAACAACAACAATGGTAGCCAGATAACCCACAAATATCAAACGTCTTAATGTTTTATGCTTGAAGTCTTAACTTGTTTGCATTTGTTACTAAAATCTGTAGATGTTTCAGAAGAGAGACCCTAATTTCGATTCCTGGTTTGTACAATCATAATACACCAGAAAACTAGATGTATGTGTCAAAGTAGTGTATTTCTTGTTAAATACAATCTCAAATCCCAAAGAATCATTTTCCTAATCTTCTCTGAAAGAATAATTTTGTCTTTAAAAATATCCTACTACATATAATTCCTTTCACCTTCCTCATAGCTGTTAAATAAACTTGTCATATTTAGAGTTCCACACTCCTCTCCTTGGAGACCTAGAAATAACCTGTCTGGTCTCTGGGGTCACTACAAGTCTTCTTGAAAGGCTAGATGCATGATTTGATAGTCACAGCTGTCATTATCATCCAGCTTGGCACATATCTCTGGGGTTTCCCATTGAACAAGGGTCTGAACTGTGCTGCCCATGCTTCCTCCTACCAATTATAACTTCCAAGCCATTATCTAAAAATTTATCAACATCATTCCAAGCCTTGTAATGAGGAAGCAATTTTCCCTTATTATAACTGACTAACTATGTGTAGGCTGACCCTAAGGGCTGCTCATCACCCTCTTCCTGTCCCTCTGGAAATCATGGCCAACACTCACTTTTCCTTTTAGATTTCCTGAACTCTCTATTTGTTTCATTTATTTCTCTTAATCATATACCTGATCCTACTTTATCTTTACTGTGCTGAATGCCTTTTCTTACTCTGTGTCTCCATTTCATGTCTTTCTGATGTTTTCTGTCTTAGCATCTGACTTGTATTTTTTATTGCTTGATTTACTGTCACTGAACTCCCTCACCACAGATTTACTGCTTGGGTACCAGAGGAGGAGGATCCTCAAGCCATGCAAATGAAACAGCAGTTCTGTTTGTTTTTCTTTAGTTAACTTATAGAAGTTTTTGTGCTTTTCACACTCACTTTTTGTTCAAAGAATTTATATTAAATATCTCTGTTGTAATCACAAACAGTGACATCTGTTGGCTGCAAGCAGTTAAAGCAAGATGAAAAAGATGAAAGATACAATGAATTCATAATCATTTTTGCATTTTATTCTAGGTAGAAGTAATTCAAAGATATTGCACAAGTAAGTTAGTCTCCCCTATATTGAATTACAAGGAAATCATCTCTGAAGATTTCATTGTCATTTAAGAAAGGCATTGAGGAAACACAAGTTTTGACCCTTATGTATCAGTGACTCCTCTTTTCTGAATATATCCCTTTGGACCAGCATCAGTATAATAAAAATCCTTAACAGAGACTATCTCACTCTAATAAGCTTGTTGTTGTTGTTAGGTGCCGTCGAGTCGGTAACTGACTCATAGCGACCCTCATGGGGTTTTCAATGGCTGCCTGTTTCGGGATTGCCTTGGGAGTGGATTGCCCGGCCCTTCTCCCATCTTTGTGGTGCTGGGAATTGAACTTGGGACCTCAGAGACTGCAGCGCAGTGCTCTACCAACTGAGCTAAATCCCAGCCAAAATAAAAGCTTAGTACACAGGAATTTGGTTTAAGCAAACCAAACCCAATAGGAAGAAACTAATCTAATTTATTTTCTTTTCATCCTTAGGAATAGGACATCTAGTTTTTTGTTAGGCATATGTCAAGCAGAATTAAAACTATACTTTCCAGCCTAGACTTAGCCAAATGCTACTTCTGCCTAATGACATATAAGCAAAAATGTTTTGAGAAGGCTTGTAAGTGTTCTATGAATTGATACATACTCAATGCCCTTCTTCATCATACTTCTTCCTATTCATGGAGCACATGTCTAGATCTGTAATGGTCATACATCACAAGGGATGGTGAAATAGTGAATTGGAAAAGTGAAAGTCTGAAAACTTCATGGAATGGAGTCATCATATCAGACCTGAAACTACTTTATATGTGAGAAGATGAGAAATAAGCAATGTTGTTTAAGTCATCACTGCTACTTTCCCCTATCATACACAGCCATTTGTAGTTTTTATCCAGGGAACTTGGTAGTGACATGAATAGAGAGAAGAGGAATATTGAGAGATCATAACTGTAGTCCTTGCTCACAGAGGGCTTGTTGTTAGGTGCTATCGAATTAGGTCCAACTCATAGTGACCCTATATACAACAGAACAAAACACTCCCTGACACTGTGCCATGTCTGACACTACGCCAGTGCTTCTGTGCTAGTCATAGGGTTTTTGATGGCTGATTGTTTTGAGATTATTTCAGGAATTGGCTGCCAGATCCTTCTCCCATTTTTGCTGTGCTGGGAATTGAATCCAGGGCCTCAGAGGACACAGAGTAGCACCCTACCAACTGAGCCAAACCCCAGCCCAGTGGAAGGCTGGGAATCAGAAATTAACTAACAGGATTGAGGATGTGGCCACATGTAAATCTGACATTGATACTTGCCTAATTTGTCTCTGGAGACATCTACTAATTCTCTGATAACTCTGCATTTCCATGTAAAGGAAATTTGTCCTAGTTTGAGAATTTGACAGGGAGGCAAAGCTTTATGTACATAAGTGTTAGTTGTAAATTATATGTAATAGAAAAAAAAACTGTTTTTGTTCTTTGCAATGCTGGCGATTGAACTCAGAGCCTATTAGAAAATAGTTTTAAATAATCAACTAGCACCATGGCACACACCTGTAATCCTAGTGATTTGGGAGGCTGAGGAAAGAAGATTGAAAGTTTGAGACCAGAGGCAGAATGTGCAATTTAGTGAGACCCTGTCTCAAAATAAGAAGTAAGAAAGGGGCTGGGGCTACAGCTCAGAGGTAGAGCACTTGCCTAGCATGTGAAGGCATGCTGAATTCAACCCCACAGTATGGCAAAAGAAGAAAACAATCTATACATCAGTAGAAAATTAAATACTAATGACACATCCACATTTTGGTATATTCTTCAAACATTAAAAATGATATATAACTATTAAAGATACTAAAAATGTGAGTGAAATGAGGTATCCACTAGATATCATTGAGTGAAAGAAATCTTGTTATGATTTCTAGTCATGATAGCATTATAAATTTTCTTTGGCATCCCCTCTGCTCTATATATGTGACAGATACAGATAAGATGTACAATGTGAAATTCCAAATGGCTAGGTTCCAGGGATGGAAAGTGTAAGTCTTTATTAAAGACAGAAAGAATATTTAAATAAATGAATAGAAATGTGGCATTCATAAATGGGAAGAATCAATGTTGTAAAGATACTAATTATTACTGATTTAATCCCAAATCAATTTTATTCAAAATTCTAAAGTTCATCTAAAAATTATTATGGGAAACAAATCTCTGAAAAATATTAAGAATTTTTTTGTACTTTTCTTGCAGTACTAAAGGGTTGAGTCCAGGGCCTTTCACAGGCTAGGCAAGTGCTCTACTACTGAGCTGCACCCCTAGCCCCTTTTTTATTTTTTATTTTTAGACAGAGTCTCACTAAGTTGAGCAGCCTACCTCTGGCCTCAAACTTGCCATTCTTCTGCCTCAGACTCCTAAATTGCTAGGATTACAGGCATGTGCAACAATGTCCGGGTGTAAGATAAGATTTTAAAAATAAAGTTGCAATAGATATGAAGTCTCAGTAGAAACTATACTGATTAAGATAGTGTACTATTAATCTAATTAAGCATTATATTAGCTAATGTACTAATCTAGTATAGTAATTAAGAGAATGTACTATTAATCTAAATGTAAAATGGCAAAACATTTTCTTTAAGGGTTGATTTCTCAAACAAAGTATGGAAAGTACCAACTATAAAGTAAAAGACTGGTTAAGATGGGCAACATTAAAATAAGAACAAGCAATCAGAAATATGCATTAAGAAAAATGTCATTCAGTTAATCCACAAACCAAGTTTTAGGGAAGTTATTTGTAATGAATTAAAATGAAAATGATAATATTCAGAGTATGATAGAGATCTTTCAACTTTAAAATAAAGAGAAAAACTCAAAAGTAACAATTTGAAAAAATTATCCAAGGTAATTTGTAGAGGAGGAAACCAAATTTTCAATAAACATATGAAAACATTCTTAAACTTTATGATTAACTATAGTGGGACACAACTCAGGGTTGGTTAAGGTGGTCAGAAATATATAATCTGTAGACTGCTGTTGAGTATATTAATTGAAAAATCATTTTGGAAAGCTATTTGGCAATGCATAATAAATCTAATTATGTAAAATACTAAAGCTGACCAATTATGCATCTATATATTTATAATATATAAACAGAAGATAAATTTCAAAATATTTATTGTGGCATTATTTGTAGTAGTAGATAATCTAGGGGACCATCAATGATGAACTGCCATATATATATGTGTGTGTGTGTGTGATTGTTGTTGTTTGTGTTGTGTGTTTTAGTGTTCAAGGCTGGCCTCGAACTCGCCTTCTGCCTCTGTATCTCAAGTTCTGGGGTTACAGGCATGTACCACCAGGCCCAGCCCCCACATAATATCTTGCCCACATTCTTGGAGCATATAAATGTAGGAGTTTTGTTCTCCTTAGGGAGTATGCCAGCATGCAGAATCAGTGTAGTTTCTCTTATAGTTGAAATCATATTCTGATTTTATACTTGACCATATCTCTTAAAATATCTCCCCAAAACTATTTCTGCCATACTGTGTTTGAGGTTGTGTAAACTGTGCTGTTTAAAATTATTCCCATTCACTAATAATTCCATTGAAATGTTTTCCCCATACAATCAGGTTTCTCTACACAGTGCATGAACAGTTTAAAATTTATTTGATTGGTTAAATGTCAGAGGGAATCTTAATTTGTTTAAAGACTTTTTAAAATCCCTTCTTCCTTATTTTGTCTATTAGCCAATCACATAAAACCATTCTTCAGATCATCCTTTTCAGTACAATTTTATACTCACTCAAACATGACCACTTTGCCCTCTGAAAAACATTTTTAAACATAATTATATTTCAAAAATCCAGTATGAGTGCATGTAAATATTTCTGTGTTATAAATTCCATCTCTCCTCTATCAGATTCTATCACTTTAGAAGTAGATACTTCATTAAGCTATTTAAATAACAAAAAACCTGGAGTCATAAAATAATTGAAAAATTTTGAACAGTTTTCTTTTTTTATTGGAAATGTTTAGTGTACCCCTTAATGTGATTCATTCTGACATGCTTTGCATTGTGACATTTCCATATATGCATTTTGATGTACATTATTCATATAGGATCCCCCTTACCCTCTTCAGCCTGCAGCGGTAGCCCTGTGGCATCCAATCCCGCCAGATCTCAGAAGCTAAGCAGGGTCAGGCCTGGTTAGTACCTGGATGGGAGACCGCCTGGGAACACCAGAAGCTGTAGGCTTGGGAGAAGGACCTGGCAACCCCCTCCCAAAAATCAATCTCCCATTGAAAACATTATGAACAGCAGAGAAGCACTGACAATAGTGTTTCCCCTGTTGTACAGAGGGTCGCTATGAGTCGGATACCAACTCGACGGCACCTAACAACAACAACAACTTACCCTCTTATATGCTTCCCCTCCTCCCACCCTCCCCTTCTAAATCTTCTCTATCATTTACTTGGTAATATATTTCTATATGTCCTTGGGTTCCAGTTCTGTTTAAGATAGAAACTTTTCCTATAGTGAACTTTGTTTTTATCTTGTCAGAACAATTGCATGCATTTTCTAGACCACTTATATTGACACCATTCTAGCTCTTTTTTTTTCATTTTATTTTGATCCAACCTTTGAATAGGATTTTTCCTTCTTATAATTTTGATTCAGCTCCCACATATGAGTGAGAACATGTGGTGTTTCTCTTTCTGAGCTTGTGTTCCTTAACTTAGAATACTTTTCTCTAATTCCATCCATTTTTCTGTGAATGACCTTATTTCATTTTTATTAATTGCTGAGTAGTATTCCATTGTGTATATGTACCATAGTATTTTTATCCATTCTTCTGTAGACAGACACTTTAATTGATTCCATATCCGTGCTATTGTGAAAAGTGCTGCATTGAACATGGAGAAGCAGGTGTCTTGGTGGTATGATGACCCATCTACCTTTGAGTAAATTCCCAATAGTGTGATAGCTGGGTCATATGGTAGACCTATTTTCAGTTTTTTAAGATACCTCCATATTGATTTCCACAGTGGTTGGACCAATTTACAGCTCCACCAACAATGTAAGAGTGTTCCTTTTTCACTGCAACCTCGCTAGCATTTGTTATTTGTTTTATTGATCTTGGCCATTCGTACTGCTTTAAGGTGAAATCTCAGAGTTGACTTAACTTGCATTTCCCTAATTGCTACGGATACTGAGCATTTTTTCATGTGTTTCATGGTTTTACGGACCTCTTCATTTGAGAACTGTCTACTCAGTTCCTTTGCCCATTTGTGTATTGGGTTATTTGTTTTTGGGGGAGTTTTTTTCTTGAGTTCTTTATAAATTCTAGTAATTAGACCTTTGTCTGATGTATAAAATGTGAAGATTTTTTCCCATTCAATGGGGTTTTCCTTGACTCTGTTAGTTGTTTCTTTTGCTGTGCAGAAGCTTTTTAATTTCATGTAATCCCATTTATCTATTCTTGTTGCAATTTCTTGAGCAATTGGAGTCCTATTAAGGAAATACTTTCCTATGCCTATGCCTTTCCTAAGCCTATATGGTGGAGTGTAGGCCTATCTTGCCTTCTATAAGTTTTAAAGTTTCTGGTTTTATGTTGAGGTCTTTTATCCATTTTGAGTTAACTTTCGTGTATGTTGAGAGATGCGGATCAGCTTTCATTTTTCTGCATGTGGATGACCATGTTTCCCAGCACCATTTTTTGAAAAGGATGTCCTTTTTTCCAGTTTACTTGCTTTGCTCCTTTGTCAAAAATCAGGTGGCTATAGGTGTGATGGGGGCTGGGATTTAGCTCAGTTGGTAGAGCACCGCGCTGCAGTCTCTGAGGTCCTGAGTTCAATTCCCAGCACCTCAAAAATGGGAGCAGGGCCTGGCAATCCACTCCCAAGGCAATCCCGAAACAGTCAGCCATTGAAAACCCTATGAGGGTCACTATGAGTCGGAAACCAACTCGATGGCACCTAACAACAACAACAACAACATAGGTGTGATAAGGTATTTATAGGTCTTATATTCTGTTCCAGATGTCTTCAGGCCTATTTTTGTGCCAGTCCCAAGCTGTTTTTGCAACCATTGCCCTGTAGTATAGCTTGAAGTCAGGGATTGTGATTGCACCTGCATTAGATTTGCAGATTAAAAATGTTTTGGCTATATGTGGCCTTTTGTGGTTCCATATGAATTTTTGGATTATTCTATTTCTGTAAAGTCAGTCAGTGGAATTTTAATGGGTATTGCATTAAATCTATAGATTGCTTTTGGTAGGATAGCCATTTTTACTACATTAATTCTCCCTATCCAGGAGCAGGGGAGGTCTTTCCATTTTTCAGTGTCCTCTGCTATTTCTTTCTTCAATGTTTTGAAGTTTTCCTTGTAGAGATCTGAAGGGTCTTTGCTTAGACTGATTCCAAGGTATTTAATTTTCTGGTGGGCTATCGTGAATGGTATTTTTCCTGGAATTTCATTTTTTTTCCTGTTTGGAATTGGTGTAAAGAAAAGCTATTGATTTTTGTGTGTCAATTTTGTAGCCTGCAGCTTTGCTGAAGAAGCTAGTTAGATCCAGAAGTTTCCTGGTTGAGGATTTGGGGTCTTTCAGATATAGTATCATATCATCTGCAAATAAGGATAATTTGACCTCTTCCTTGCCAGTCTGTATCCCTTTGATTTCTTTCTCTTGTCTGATTGCCCTGGCCAGGACTTCAATTACTATGTTAAACAGAATAGGAGAGAGAGGACATCCTTGTCTTGTTCCAGATCTAAGAGGAAATGGTTTCAGTTTTTCTCCACTTAATATAATGTTGGCTGTAGGTTTGTCATAAATGGCTTTTATGAAATTAAAGTATTTGCCTGTTATACCTATCTTCTCCAGCGTTTTTATCATGAAAAGGTGTTGCACTTTGTCAAAGGCCTTTTCAGCATCAATTTGAGTGATCATGTGGTTTTTGTTTGCCGGTTTATTGATATGCTGGATTACATTAATTGATTTCCATATGTTAAACCAGGCTTGCATCTGTGGTATAAATCTCACTTGGTCATGATGGATAATCTCTTTTATATGCTGCTGGATTCTGTTTGCCAGAATTTTATTAAATATTTTTGCATCTAGATTCATAAGGGAGATGGGTCTATAATTCTCTATCTTAGATGAATCTTTTCCTGGTTTAGGTATCAGGGTGATGGTAGTTTCATAGAATGAAGTTGGGAGTGTTCCCTCCTTTTCTATTTTTTGACATAATTTGAGGAAGACAGGTATTATATCTTCTTTAAAAGTTTGGTAAAATTCTGCTGTGAATCCATCAGGACCTGGGCTCTTTGTTGGGAGACTTTTAATTACCTTTTCTATTTCTGTATATGTAATCGGCTTGTTTAAGTCAGTTATGTCTTCTGGGGTTAGCTTTGGTAGGTCATATGTGTTAATAAATTTGTCCATTTCTTCTGCATTTTCATATATTTGGGAATAGCGTCTCTCAGTAATCCCTGATGATTTTCTGTATTTCGTTGAAGTTGGTGGTTATGGACCCGTTGTCTTTCACAATCCGTACTATGTTAGATTTTTCCTTTTTCTCTTTGATGAAGTTAGCCAGAGGGGTGTCTACTTCATTAATCTTTTCAAAGAACCAGCTCTTAGTCTTATTAATTTTTTGAATTATCTCTTTGGATTCTAATTGAGATATTTCTCCCTTTATATTTGTAATTTCCTTCTGGGTTTTCCTTTTAGGATTGATTTTTTGTTGGATTTCTAGTGTCTTGAGATGCATCATTAGGTCATTTATTTGGCTCTTCTTTACTTTATTGATGAAGGCACTTAATGCTATAAACTTCCCTCTTAAAACTGTCTTTGCTGGATCCCATATGTTTTTGTATGATGTGTTTTCATCATCATTTGATTGTAGGAATTTTTTAAATTCCAATTTGATTTCATCAATGATCCATTGGTCATTCAGCAGTGTATTATTCAGTATCCATGAGTTTGTAACATTTCTCAGATTATTGTTGCTCTTGAGCTCCAATTTTATCCCATTATGATCTGATAAGGAACAGGAGATAATTTCTACTTTTTTGTATTCGTTGAGGGAGTTCTTATGGACTAGCATATGATCTATCTTAGAAAACATTCCATGTCGAGCTGAGAAAAATGTGTATTCCTCATCGTGTGGATGAAATATTCTGTATATATCTATGAAATCCAACTGATTTAGGGTGGAGATTAGGTTTGAGGTTTCTCTGTTGATTTTTTGTTTTGATGACCTTTCTCTTGATAAAAGTGGGGTATTGAAGTCTCCTATTATTATTGATTCTGGTCCAATAATGTTCTTTATATTCCATAAGGTTTGTCTTATAAAGCTAGGTGCTCCTATTAAAATGTTTGGGGCATAAATATTAAGGAGCGTTATTGATTCTTGGTCGATTGTTGCTTGTATTAAAATATAATGTCCTCCTTTGTCTCTTCTAATTAGTTTTGGAATGAAATTTAATCTATCTGAAATTAGAATATCAGCACCTGTTTTCTTTTGTTCCCCACCCACGCTAGGTATACATTTTTCCAGCCCTTAACTCTCAGTTTATTCCAGTCTTTGTGAGTTAGAGAAGTTTCTTGAATACCACATATTGATGGCTTGTGTTTTTTCATCCAATTAGACAGCCTCTGTCTCTTAATTGGTGAGTTAAGACCACTTACATTAATAGTGATTACTGAGTAGCATTTATTTTTATATGTCCAATCATTACCTGTTACTGATTTATGAATCATGTTTGCTTTGGTCCTTTCTTGGGTTATACTCCTCATAGCTAACCAGTTCTTTGATATCCTTTATAGGGTTGTCTTAACTCTACTGGATGTGGTAATTGATTTACAATCCTCTCCAGTGCTTGTTTGGTGTTTGCATATTGTTTAAAAGCATCAATGTCATTAAATGTCTTATACTCCTCATCTATTATCAAAGATACTTGCTGGATATATTAGGCTTGGCTGGAGATTTTTTTTTTTTTTTTGATTTGAATCACCTGTGTCCATTCCTTTCTAGCTTTCAATGTTGATATGGAGAAGTCTGCAGTAATTTTAATAGGTTTTGCTTTATAACTAATAAGGGGTTTCTGTATTGCTGCTTGCAGGATAGCTTCCCTGGTCTCTAACGACAGCATGCAAGTGAGGATGTGTCTCGAGGATGATCTACTTAAGTCAGCTTCAAAGGAGTTCTGAATGTCTTGGTAGTGTATGTATCCATTTCCTATGCTATCTTGGGAAGTTTTCCTTGAGGATGTCATTTACTAGATTTTGAAGGCCTCCAGTGGATCTTTCTTCTCCTTCAGGGATGCCCTGCATTCTTAAATTTCGTTTTTTCATTCTATCTGAGTTTTCCTGGAAATCTTTTTTAAATACCTTTATCTTTGATTCCATTTCTGACTGTTTGTATTTAAGATCATTTATGGCATCCTCAGAATCGGAACTCTCAGCTCAGATTCATCCAGTGTGGATGAAAAGGATTCTTTAGTCGAGTTCAATTCAGATAACTTGCATTGGGTTTCAAGGAGAGTGGCTTGGTTCTTCCTTATCATTTCTAACTGAGATGACAGAATGGATTCCAGGTGAGAAACCTTCCTTTCAAGGATTTCTAGGGTGCTTGTAGCATTCGTTTTAATTTCTCTTAGCATATTTATAACCATGACTCTGAATTCCGAATCAGATATCTCTAAGAATGGAGAATCCTTGGAGTTATTTGTTGGGGGCTTTGATCTGTGGGGCCTTCAGATCCATCCTGCCCCTTTGTGTTTTTTGTAGGTTTACTTTGTTTGCCCATAATATGGTCCAGGAAATAGAATTAATTTCTCCTGAGTGGGCAGAACTTCTCCCTCTGTTATTCCTTTGAGGTTGTGTGGTGCTGAATCTGTGGTGCTTATTTGACTTTATAAGCTGGGTATATTCTTGGCTTTTTGGTCTGTGTGGTTCTCTTTTTAGGCTACCAACCCAACTCCAAAGTGGCTAGGGGCTAAGGAGGCGATAGATTTTGTTTCTCTTCTGTGGGGTGATAAAGGGGGGGGATCTGGTGACATAAGAGGGGGAAAGAGGAGGTAGAGGACAGAGGCTAATAGACATTACTGTCAAAATTAAAATTAAGGTTAAGACTTAAGGGTGAAATAATTAAAACAAAGACAGATATATATAGCTTAAAAAAGAGGAGAATAGAAAAAGGGAAGAGAATAAAAGAAGAAAGGAAGAAAAATAGAAAGGGAAAAAAACCCTCAAGCTTACAAGATCACACACATATATAAAAACACTTGTAGCCAGGTGTGGTAGTGCATGCCTGCAATCCCAGCAGCTTGGGGGGGTGGAGGCAGGAGGATTGCAAGCCCAAGACCAGAGGTAGTCTGCGCAACCCAGCGAGACCCTGACTCAAAAAGTAAAAAAATGTGGGCTGGGGGCACAGCGTGGTGGTCCAGCACCTACAAAGCAAGCAGGTGCAAGACCCTGGAAATTTTGAACAGTTTTCTGTGGGACAAAAAGCAATAATGAAGCCATTACATGCCTATATTCCCAGTGACTCAGGAAACTGAGGCAGGAGGATTGCAGGAGGATTCGAGACCAGAGGCCGCCTGCATAATTTAGCAGGAGCCTAACTCAAGATAAAAATATAAAATGTGCTGGAAGTGCAACCCAGTGGTAGAGCACTTACAAAGTATTTATGATGCCCTGGATTCAACCCTCAGGTACTATTAAGGGAAAAACACAGAGAGAAAGAAGGAATATACTTAGAAAGATTATTCCAAACAGTATGATGGAAAAGTTTACTTTTCTTAGTATAGCTACAGAGCTCAGGCAAATTAACAATAAAATAACCTACGATTAGCAAAAGATGGGACCTGGGCATGTCCCAGTGACTGCAGGCTGAGACAGGAGGATTACAAGTTCGAGGCCAGAGGCCTGCATAACTTAGTAAGACCCTGTCTTAAAATAAAAAGCAAAAATTGTACTGTGGTTGCAACTCAGTGGTAGAGTACTTGCAAAAAGCATACATGAGGCCCTAGGTTCAAATTCTAACCCTCAGTACCACAAACACAAAAAGAACATTTTAAAACAGGAAGACAACAGGAAAATGAATACAAAAGAATTATAAATAAGGAATTATGTTCAGTGTTACTTGTAATTTAAAGATGCTTATTAAAACAATAACATAGAAGTTTTTACCTATAAGGCTAGAAAAACCCAAGTGCACAGCATTAAGAGGTCTAGAAAATTAGACAGTCTCATAAACTCTTGGCTAGAAAAGAGAATGACATACTTTTTTAAGACAGTGTCTATCAAGCTACACATGTGCCCTTTCACTTTATAATCTTGTTAGATATGTATCCTAAGTGAAATATACATAAGTATGAAACTGTGTATTTATAAGAATTGCTACAGCATTAATTTTAGTAATCATAGAATTGTGTTTCAGTAGGGTACTAGAATTGATTTAAGTCATTATGCAACTTGGTACCTGGCAGCCTGGTCCCGAAACAATCAGCCAGCAAAAATCCTGTGAATAGCAGACAAGCACTGACATAGGGCCATGCATGGCACAATGTCTGGGAGTGTTTTGTTCTGTTGCACATGTTGTTGTTAGGTACTGTGAAGTTGATGTCCAACTCATAGTGACCTTATGTACAACAGTTGAAACACTATTGTTAGTGCTTCTCTGCTATTCATAGGGTCCTCAATGGCTGATTGTTCTTTGGGAGTGGATTGCCAGGTCCTTCTCCCAAGCCCACAGCACCTGGTATTCCCAGGCAAAATCCCTTCCAAGTACTAACTGGGCCTGACTCTGCTTAGCTTCTGACATCTGACAGATCGGGCATCACAGTGGTATGGCTGCAGGGTCTCTATAAGTTGGACCCAACTCATGGGCAATTAACAACAAAAATGCAAGTGAGTGGGCCCTTAACATTTTCAAGGTCTGGAACAAGGGTACATGGAAGCCCACATACCTAAATGTAGAAAAGTTATAAATCAAATATATATTCATCTTTATTCGCTGAGAAAGATATCTTGGTTACTACCTGAAATAACAAGATAATGACAAAGTAAAAGTGCCCTAATGGGCATGTAAGCCCTGCCTATTCAGGCTCCATCTGTATGTTTAGAGGTGTCTGTCTCCAGTGGTTGCTCAAAATTATTTCAGTGTAGTAGTTGTCCAGTCAAAGAATTCCTCCTCTCCATTCCTAGAATATTTTGTGTACTTTGCTCATGCAAGCTGGACCTTTGGTTTGAAAAGTTCTTCAAACTTCAAAGTTCTTTTTGACTTAGCTCAAATATTACCTATCTAGTTATTAAGCTTGATCTCCAATAAGAACTAGCCATCTCCTCCTCAGTGCTCCCTTAACTTTTTGTTCTAATATTTAAAAATATTGTATTTCAGAGTAGAAAGGATTGTGGACACATTTTCTCCTCCACCAGGTAGTGAGCAACTTTAGGTCAGGGAGTTCATCCTGTTCATTGTTGCCTGTCGTTAATGTTGGAACTTATACCTTGCAAGCATTAGGGATTATACATTTAAGAAATCTGAATTGCAGATTAAGAAAAAATCTTTTATGTGAAAATCTCAAATATTTAAACATGGAGAAAATAGCCTAATAAAACAATTTTGACAACTAAAAGCTCATATTTGCGTTAATAGATACATCAATATCCCTGTTTTGACCATTCTACAATGTACACATGTATCAAAACTTCATTTTATACTCCATAAATATATGCAATTATTTGTCAGTTAAAAACAAAAGTAAGAAAAAAGGTAAAAACAATTCATGGCCAATCTTAATCTATACTCTCTCCATTTTCATACCTCTTCTAATTTTAGTCTTAGGTTATTTTGGGCAAAAACATTTTATACATAAACACCTCTGTATGTACTTCTATAAAATAAGAAATTGAAACAGATGAGGTGGCACGTACCTGTAGTCTCATAGAATAGGGAGTTTGATGCTAGAGGGAGCCAAAATAATTTAGCAAGACCCTGACTCAAAAGAAAAAAAAAAGGAAAAAAAAATATATGGGCTGGGATTTAGCTCAGTGGGTAGAGCACTGTGCTGCAGTCTCTGAGGTCCCGAGTTCAATTCCCAGCACCGCAAAAATGGGAGAAAGACCTGGCAATCCACTCCCAAGGCAATCCCGAAACAGTCAGCCATTGAAAACCCTATGAGGGTCACTATGAGTGGTATATATGAGTGGTATACCGACTCGACGGCACCTAACCTAACATAATATATATATATATATATATATATATATATATATATATATATTACATATATATACACACACCATATATGTGTGTGTGTGTGTGTGTGTGTGTGTGTGTGTATGGTACTGGGCAGTCGAATGCAGGGCCTTACACAAGTGCTCTACCACTGATCTACACCCTCAACCCGTTTTTATTTTTATTTTGGTCTCGCTATGTTGTGCAGGCTCCTCCTGGCCTCAGACTCATGATTCTTTTACCTCAGCCTCCGAAATCTCTGGAATTACAGGTATGCACCAAGGAACTCAGCTAATAATCCTTTTATATCATCAAATTTTTAATCAGGGTGAAAATTTCTTTGATTGAAAATTTTTGTTTGACTCAAGATCTGAATAAAAGGCATGCATTAATATTGGCTTATTTGGCTTTTAGTTTCCTTTAATCTAGACATTCATTCTCTCTTTATATCTAGCAATTTTTCCTTGTAGCTCAAAGACAAGTACATTTTAAAGGGAGATCTAAGATCTCTGAGGCTGCCATTCAATGTTAGTAGTTATTGATGATTATTGCCTAGATTCAATACTCAGTTTGTCATTAGCAGTGAAAAAAATGGTGACTGTTTAATTTTGTTGTATTTTCTTCATTCATGAGTAGAATATTGCTATAGAGAGAATCAGTCACTTTCAAATTATTTGTCTATGCAGAAGTTACAGGATATATAGAAAACATAGAATGTATAATTGATATTTTCTCTTTACTCACCATTTTTAAAGGATGTGCTTTTGCAGGTTTGGGGAGATATTATTCAAAGAATACAAAATTTCAGTTGAATAGAAAGAATACATTCAAGATCTATTGTACCACATATGGGCATGGTTAATTGTATTCATGAAAATTAAGAGTAGATTTTTAGCATTTTCATCATAAAAATATAACCATGTGAAATAATATATATGTAAAGTAGCTTCATTTAGACATTTTACTATATATATATATATATATATATATATATATTTCAAAAGAACTTGTGATGAAAAATATATACAATGTTGTCAAATTAGAAATAATGTTAAAAAACTGAGAGATTTCCTTAAAATCTTCCAAAGATGATGACTACTTTATTTTAAATGAATGGATAGTAAATTGGATATATTTCAAAATACTGCAGCTATTATTCTTATTCATGATTAAATTATTTGAACTTTGTCTAATGGAAACTTCTTCAAGTTGTGTCCCAAGACCTTTTGACATGCCAGTAATAGTTTTTTTTTTTTTTTTTTAGTTTCCTTACTATCTGGTATGATGAAAATTTTCATCTGTATCTTACAAATTTCAAGTGCTAGACCTGCATCTTATAAGAGGTCCTTCTTAGCTGGCATGATGAGGCTATAATCCCAGCAACTCAGGAGGCTGAGGCAGGAGGATCATGAGTTGGAAGCCAGAGGCAGCCTGTGTACTTTAGCAAGACCCTGTCTCCAAACAAACAAACAAATAAAAAACAATAAATGAAAAAGGAACTAGGGTGGGGCTCAGTGGTAGAGTTATTACCTAGCATGTGTGAGGTCTTGAGTTTAATTACCAGTACTAAAAAAAAAAAAGGAAAAAAGAGTCCTTTTTGTGGTAAGCACTATATAGATACTATGATTTGAACACTAGGCTTATTTGTTTCTCATGAGTTTTTGTTTCTATGTCTTTTTTAGTTTTCAGACTTAACAAGTATTTATTTACTTATTTGTAAAGATGAAATACATTGTAAGCATATGGTCATTTGATTAATAATTCAAATGATAATGTATACAATTAATTCAAAATCAGATCTGTAAGACTTCTTGATCTTATTTCATTTGTATTTAAATATTACTAGAGTAATCACTCATTTGCATTATTCCACAATACACAAAAAACTCATCATAATAATATCAGCATTACTGCCAACATTGTAATTACTGAAGACAATTTCAGGTTTTAATTTGAATGTAATTTTGTGCTTCAGAAATAACCCAGTAAGAGCATTCAGTTAAATTACTGATCCATAGTCACCTGGAATTTTCCTCTCTGTATGGTTAAACAACCAAGTTAATACAATGTTTAGTGTATATGCTTTATTTCTCCAGATATTTAGAAAACACATCTTTAAATTGTTGTATTATACTTACATAAAATATTTATGTGATTTAAAGTAAAGCACATAAAATATTATAGATTCAGAAATCTGGATTTTTCACTTTTTTTTTTACCTCCAATGAAAGTCTCTCTTTACATATAAAAATTTTATAAATACACAGATTCACATATGGTTTGTCTTTTTGCATTAATACATATATACACACATGCTCACATACATATAAATATTCAATTTCCAACAGTGCTGAATAGGAGCTGAATGGAAATTTATTATGATGTGTGGGAAGTTAAAATTTTACATTAGTGAATGAACATAAATTATTTCAAAATATGAGATGTGATATATTCAGTAGGTTTTTCTGTTTTTGTCTGTATTTTCCCTTTTTCTTTCCCATACTGAAGGTTGAGTCCAGGGCCTCATGGATGGCAGGCAAGTGCTGTACCACTGAGCCTACACCTAGCCCCCCTTTTTTATTTTTTATTTTGAAACAGTGGCTCACTCCATTGTACAATCTACCTCTGGTCTCAAATTTGTGATCCTCTTGTCTCTTCCATCTTAGTCACTGGGATTAAAGATGTGCATCTCAGTGCCCAACTGATATATTTTCTAAATTCCATTGTCCATCTAGTTTTGAAGAAAATGACATTTTCTTCAGAAATATACAGAAAATATACAATCATAATTTTCCTTTAATGAATATGCTGCTGCCTAGAAGTTTACACAGTAGACTTGCACACTTAGCCATTTGTGGATATTCACTGACTCTGTTCCTCTGAAATTTAATCCCTTCATGAATAGTAGTAAGAAAAGGTTAAAATGAGTTAATCCATAGTTTCTGTGTTACATAGAATTTCTTAATCTGAAGGTGACCATTTTTATAGAGATTTAATTCAGTACCAAATACCAGTAACATAATACTTTAACCAATATATCTAATCAGAATTTGTGCTTCAAGTCTTATTACAGTGTTTTCTTCTTGTCAGTCCCTTTGTATTCATTTGTAATTGTGTTTGACTACAAGTAATGGAAATCTAATTACAGTAGCTTAAGCAGAAAAATTTGCAAGTAATTAATTTAGAATTAGTACAGCAGCTCAGGAAGGTCCAAGATCCTATAGAACTCCTATCCTATTATCCTTTATTTTGTTATGGTTTCAAAATGGCTTCCCTATCTCAAGACATTGTGTTCGTGTTCTAGACATGTATAAAGAGAAAGAGCAAAGAATAAAATACATTTGCCAGCTGATCCTATTTTCTTTTGCTAGGAAAAAATAGACTTCTGTAATGTCCACTGGAAGTAGCCTTGTTCTTTGATCTCATCTGTCAGAACTGGCTTGTACGCCCATCCCTAACTATAAAAGAGACACAGTATTGCTGTGAGAACAGTTGGAGCTGTAGAAGCAATCAAGACAGAAAGAATAGCTGTTATGAACCAAGAATTTCTGCTTTATCCCGTGGTTTACAGATAGCTATCTTGAATCTCCCTGTGTTTTCACATTGTCTTTCCTCTGTGGGTATCTGTGTTCTTTTCACATTGTCTTTCCTCTGTGGGTATCTGTGTTCTAATCTAGACTTCCTATGTTGATATGAAGCATATTTTATTAGGGCCCGCCCATATGACCTAACTTAACTTAATTACCTCTTTGAAGATCCTATTTCTGGCTGGGTGCCCTGGCACACACCTGTAATCTCAGTGATTTGGGAGGCTGAGGCAGGAGGATCATGCATTTAAGGCCCAGAGGCAGTCTCTATAACTTAGTGAGACTGTCACAGAATAAAATATTTAAAAAGAGGGCCAAGGTACAACTCAGTGGTAGAGTACCCTGGGTTCAATCCCCTGTACTGCAAAAAACAAACAAACAAGCAACAACAAAAAACCCAACTGTTTCTAGGGTGCTAGGGGTTAAGAGGTCAACTTGGAAAATTTTAGGGGGTCACGGTTGGTTCATAACACAGCTAAAACATTGAATTAATAGTGATAAGAGAATAAAACTAAACAAAACATATAATAAGAGGGTGGGGACCATTTCTTAGTCATCTTTTTCAAAGTTGAAACTATCAAAATTTCCAATCTCATTAGTATCATTTGGAAGTGATAATCAAATAATTACCTGGCCAAATATAAAACTAACATTGGCAACTGATTTCTAATTCCATGTGGGGCCATGGCACTGTGTTGTCCCATCTTGTCAGATCTGGGAGGCTAAGCAGGGTTGGGCCTGGTTACTACTTGGATAGGAGGCTGCCTGGGAACACCAGGTGCTGTAGGATTGGGAGAAGGACCCAGCAACCCACTGCCAAAAATCAATCCACTATTGAAAACCCTATGAACAGCAGAGAAGCCCTGACAATAGTGTTTCCCTTGTTGTATGTAGTGTCGCTATGAGTCAGACACAAACTTGATGGCACCTAACAATAACAACAACATAAACATTTCTATGGGAGAAGGACCCCGCAAGCCACTCCCAAAAAATAATCAGCCATTGAGAACCCTATGAATAGCAGACAAACACAACAATAATGATCTGTTGTACATAGGGTCACTATGAGCTGGATACAAACTTGACAGAATGTAACAACAAGAACAACAAGAAATTGTTTAGAGATAAGCAGTCTAAGGGCAGTAAGTTGGTGAGTGTCTGAATGTAAGGTTGGGGGACATGAAAGAATTGAATACAAAAGGCCTAGGAAGCATAATTAGAGAAGTAGAGAAATAAGGAATCAGTGGCCACAGAAGCCACAAGAGGAGTGTTTCAATGACTGGGGGCAAAACTCGGATGCCTCAGATGTCCACTCCAGTACATCCATATTTAAGACAAATGATCTTGCATTTAGTTGGGAGATGATTGATAAAAACTTTCCAATGAACGGTTTCAGTAGGAAGTAGAAATATATTCCAGAGAGTTTAGTTGTTGTTGCTTTTTGTGGTTACTGGGGTTGGACCCAAGGCCTCATGCTTGCATGCTTTGCAAGTGCTGGACCACTGAGCTGCACCCCCAGCCCTTTTATTTATTTATTTATTTATTTATTTATTTATTTTACACTTTTTTTTTTTTTGAGGTAGGGTCTCACTAAGTTACACAGACTGCCTATGGTCTTGAACTTGCGATCCTCCTGCCTCCACCTCCCCAGCCACTGGGATTATAGGCGTGCGCCACCGAGCCCAGCAAGTTTAGTTGTTAGGTGCTGTCAAGTTGGGTCCAACTCATAGAGACCCTGTGTAGGTAAAAGAAAGTTAAAGCTTGAGTGAAATCCAATTACAAAGATAGAGCAAGGATGGCAGTAGTTTGATAAAACTTATTAATAGTTATTCAGATTTCCTTGTGAGCCTCTCCATCAAGAGTTCATTACATAAGGGGTGTCCTCAGAAGCTTTTAATCATTGACCCTCTTTAACAACATAGAAATAAGTCATTCTGGGGATGAAAACATGGAAGGCAGATTTGAACAAAGTGTCTTTGTCTGAAATCCACTCTTGTTCTAAGGCTTCTCCCACAATTATACAGCATGGCCAGGATAGTAAGGTAGGCATGTTCTAGGACCTAGCAGCTTTGGCTCCAAGACCTCTTAAGAGCCCTGCTAAAGCCTCTTTAGACAATACTTTCTAAGGTGTTTCTTCCCTTCCTTCCCTCCCTCTGTCCTTCACTGTGGGTCAAACATGCAGTGTATTTAAAGAGTTCATCCAGCCTTTCTAACTCCTGTTTCCATTTTCTCTCACATATACTTTTGTCCTCATTAAATCCTTAAACATTTAACTCTATCTTAGCAGTTGCTTCTCAGGTGATAGGACTACCATGTATCTTATCATATCTTATCTTATCTTATCATGTGATCTTTGAAACTGACCTGTATAAGCCATGTGCTACATGTTGAAGACAGAAACTTACATCTACTACATAGTCTCTATTAATGTTTAACAAGCAGACACTGGTTAAGCTTTACTAATTTTAAGTGGATTCAGTCTATCTTTGTCCATAATGCCCTTTTTATTGTCCTCTTCTACAGTGCTTTTCAAATTTTTAATAATCCTGCATTGAAGAATTGTGCCTGGGATTTAGCTCTGTTGCTAGAGCGCTGCACTGCAGTCTCTGAGGTCCCGAGTTCAATTCCCAGCACCGCAAAAATGGGAGAAGTGGCAATCCACTTCCAAGGCAATCCCGAAACAGTCTGCCATTGAAAACCCTGTGAGGGTCGCTATGAGTCGGATACCAACTCAACGGCACCTAACAACAACAACAACCATCCAGTGATATTTAGCATCTCTTTCTCTTTTTGGATGTGTTTATAATCTCTTCTTCAGAGCAAGGTAAAGTTCGTAAGTAAGAGCAGGGATTATTTACTTTTCCTCTATATGTATTACTTATGTTATTTGACATTTATTTGACATATGGCATGATGAATGCTGGTTGTTGAGAAAGATACAGTATAAATCATAGTGATAACCTCAGAACCAGGGTGACAGGAGTGTCAGGAAGCTTCTAGTGCTCATTAGCATGCATTTTGCATCATAAGATGGTAGGAGAACAAAGGAGAAGAAAATATTACTGGGTTAAAAGCCCCAAAGAAACATCTCTAAATTATGGGTGAAACTTGCTCCTCCAATTATGGGTAAATCTTGCTGCCTATTTTCTGATTATGCTGTGCTCCTCTCATTGGACCTAGTAACTGGATTTGGTTTGAATCATATTCACTGTTTTTTTTTTTTCAGTAAGACTCCTAAGAACCAGGTGAGCATATCAATATTAGTCTCTGTTGTCTGTGTGCCACTCTGGGATCATAGGAGGGAGGAGTCGTATAGTGCTAATACACTATTAGCACTGTAAAATAGGGCTTCCCACCGTATAGTGCTAATACACTATTAGCATTGTAAAATAGGGCTTCCCACCCACACACTCTGTAGGAGACTCACCTCATCTAGTATGGAATAAGAGCCTCTTGAGAATGTAGCTTTACACAAAGAGTTCTTCTTAAATGATACTTGGTCCTACTTAAATGAAGGCATGTGAGATGTGCAGAGTTGGTATAATTATTTTGATTAGTGAGCTCTAATGAAGATACCATCACATTTCTATACTACAATTAACATTTAGCAGAATAGACAGCCTTAGGTCATTAATAACTGGGCATAAGCAATACTGGCATTCCCAAGGAAACCTATAATTGGAAACCATGAATTGAGGAGAGGCATATCTGTACTTAAAATTGATTACTTTGTTCTATTTAGACAAAAGTATGGTAAGGTCTTGGATGGTCATTACTTTGTGTATTCTACTGAGAGACTAGATTAATGCTCTAGGAATCACTTCTAGGAGATGGGTAGTAAGAAAGTTTGCAAGTAGAACAAAAATATGAAAAAACTCAAAAATCTCCCCTCCCATCCCTCCAAATCAAAGACTCATCAACATTAAAAGGGCACAAAATCTTAAATACATTCAACATTCAACAAAAGGACAGGAGTGGATATTTTCCTTTATTTTGACTGATCAGAATCTGAACTCTTCCCATTTTGGAGGAGTGCCTCATTATGTCTTGGTGGGAGGTAGGACCCAGACCTCACTATGAAGCTAAAAGGACACAGATTCTTTCCGTCTCTGTCTTAATAATTAGAATGTATAATTCTGGCTTTGCTAGATTGGTACTTCCTTCAAAGTTTATACTCTGAAGAGAGTTATGCAAAAGGGACAGATTTTATTTCTTAGAGTTCCCCAGCATCCTGTGAGATGTGCATCAGCAACAGAATTGACACTTGGTCTTGGTTTTACATATTTAGTGACAGCTATGTTCAGTAGCATACATAGCAATGACACTAAAAGACACTAGTCTTTTAGCTGGAACTTGGTTGTGATTGCCTAGATTTCTTTGGTTTGTATGCATTTTTCCAAGCTTGTTTCTCCAGATTCTAAACTATAGGCCACAAAATAACTAAATTCCTTTGTGTTATATAAAAGTTCAGCTGTTGTCTATAGTCAATAACCCTGAATGATATGCTACCTTCTTAAGAATATATATAGATGATTTCAAATAACTCTGTTAGATAATACTTTTCCATCCATCACTTTTCTAGAATTACAGCCTTTGAGTATCAAAAGTAGTCCTAGAGGACATACATTAATTCTTTAAACAATACATGGTGCCCTCTATAACTTTCCTATTTAGTGGATATCTGGTCATCATTCAAATCATCACTCAAATGCTTTCAGTGACAGAAAGCTGACAACTTTGCAAGGCTTATTATTTCATTTTAAGACAAATGTAATTTTTATTTTTTAAAGTACCTTTCTTTAACTATAAGATTATGATGATTTATTTGGTAGTCTCATCTAAGTTTTAGCTTCTATTGAGATTGCAATAAAGCATCTCAATTTTTTTTTTCGGTCCTGGGGGTTGAACCCAGGGCCTAGTGCCTGCATGTTTTGTAAGTGCTGGACAACTGAGCTGCACCCCCAGCCCATTTTTTTACTTTTTGAGACAGGGTCTCACAAAGTTACACAGACTGCCTCTGGTCTCGAACTTGCAATCCTCCCACCTCCACCTTCTGAGCTGCTAGGGTTACAGGCATGCGCCACAGTGCCCAGTAGCGTCTCCGTTTTAGAAATGTACAGTCAGATTTAGTTTTGTTGAATGTTACCAAATTTAAAATTTATAGAACATGATGTGGCACAAACATGGGCTCCAAAGATCACCTATGAGGAAGTTCAATGCTGCAGACTTAGCATTGGAGATATAGCTCAGATTTGGGCTTGACTCCCCAGTTTGATTTAGCTTAACTCATTTTCATTGGAAAATACTTCCAGAATGAGATTGTCTTCCCCAAACTGACAGATTTGGAATCATGTTTGGGTTTAGTAATAAGTGGATAAGGGGGAAATAGATCAATGTGAGTATTGGATTGGCTTAAATTTCCTTTGACAGTCTAGTGTTCATATATATATTTTCTGGAAAAAAAACTTGCCAAAATGAGTGATTAAAATGTAGATAATCCAGAGTTCAAAAACTTGTATTGAGCAATAGTCTCTACTTGGCCTAAAACATATGACTAATTGCTGTTTATTAGCCATACACTTCCCTCCTTTTTAATGGCTGTAATACATCAACTACTGGAACTCCAGATTAACTATTTCATGGGCCAGAGTCAGTATTTCAACCTATGCTGCCAAAAACATACTTCTGTCATCAAAATTGCATAAGTAATAAAGACATATTGACTTATATAAATTTTGTAATTTATATTGGGGGTGGAGAACCATGAAAACATTTGCTGAGAAAAGATATCTAATTAAAACAATCCCTCAAATCCCTTGTTTGTTATTAGAAGCTTTATAATTTTTTGTTTAGTAGGACCTTTTTTATCAGTGGAGAAATCTAGGGAAATAGAAGATTTTTTTGTGAAACAATACATTAATTTGCATTAATGTACGAATTTTTCATTTTTAAAATTCATTTATTTTTTATGGTCTTTAATGAAGTTTAAGTAGTTTGAAGCTTGAGAGTGGTAATTAAAGACAGCCCACAAAAATAATTTGTGCAGAACTTACTGTGTTTGACTAATATGTATTTTCTCACTAAGACTCACCCTGTTTTCTTCCCTATGTCTAAGATGCCTTGAGCAATTTGAGAATTGGAGAAACAGTGGCAAAGACAAAATCTCAAGATGGCCAGTACTATTTCTATTATCTGGGCAAAGTGAGTGTTTAATTATCTACTTGCCAAGGTGAGTTAATAAGATGTACAGAAGTCATGATTCAAAACATCTCAGCACTTTTAAAGCACCATAGTGTCCAAAAGGTCATTATCCTGTCCGGAATACTCATCCTTACATGCCTTCCCAGTTAATTCTAATTACTCTTCAGGTCTTAACTTAGTTATTTCTTCCCCTGGGAAGTCTTCCCAGATCTCAGTGACTAGGTATTTTATGTATTTTTTTTTGAAAGAATATATTTCTATCCAAGTATTCTTCATTTATTGTACGTTAATGTATATGTAATTATATCTATATGATATATGTGATTATACACAATAATGCACATTATTTTTTTTTTATTAGAAATTTTTAATGTACATCATAATGTGATTCATTTTGACCTGCTTTTATAATGCACATTATTTGATTAATGGTTGTCTCATCTCTTGAAAACCCTAAGAAACTTGGGGAAAAGAACCATGAATGTTTTGCTCAGTATTATGTTCCCAGCATCTCAAATAGTGGCTGGCAATCAGGAAGCAACTGATAGATATTGGTCAAATAGACAAAAGATCTTCACATTCTTCTTTCAGAATAAATCCTTTCAAAATATGTACCATTTTCCTGCTTCTTTGTCAAAGAAAGTAAGAAAGGTTCCTCCTCTGGTCAAGTGTGTTAGTCACTTTCCATTACTATGACAAAATGCTTGAGCAAATCAACTTAAAGGATGAAAGATTTATTTTGGATAACAGTTTCAGAAGCTTCAGTCCAGGATTACTTGGCTCTGTGTTCCTAGGCCTGGTGGTGAGGTAGTATATCATGTCAGAAGTGCATGGTGGAGAAAGCTGCTCACTTCTTGGTAAAAGAAAGCAGAGAGAGAGGGAAGAAGGGCCTGGGGACAATATAACTTTCAAAGGCATGGCCCTAGTGACTTACGTCATGTTAGGCCCATTTAACTATGAACTCATAATGAGTAAATCCATTGATGAAGTTAATGCCCTCATGATCCATTGACCTATTAATAGCACCACTATCTGAGGACCAAGCCTTCAACACATGAGCCTTTTTGGAGGACTCTTTGTATCTGAACCATAACATCCTACCCTTGGTGCCCAAAGGCTCATGTGCATCTCATAATGGAAAATGCATTTAATCGACCTCCAAGAATTCCCACATATTAACAGTTCTAGCATTGTTCAAAAGATCAGGTCTAGCCAGGAACATGCCTATAATCCCTGGCAGAGCCAGGAGGATTGTGAGTTCAAGGCCAGAGACGCCTGCATAACTTAGTGAGATCTTGACTAAAAAAAAAAAAAATGGACTGAGGTTGCAGCCCAGTGGTAGAGCACTTGCAAAGTATGTGCAAGGCAATGAGTTCAACCACCAAGTGCCACACATACACAAAATAAACAAAAATTTCAAGTCCAAAATCTCTGAGATTCAAGGCAAAGTTGAAGTTCAAAAGTTCAAGTTCAAAGTTTCCTCTGAGACTCTTAGCTCTGAGCTGTTGTAAAAACAAGAGCTTCAAAAAATTGCATACTTCTAATATTACAGTGAAACAGGTATAGGGTGTATATTCCTTTTTCAAAATGGAGGGGTAGGAAAATAATACAGAACGATTGGACTTGAGCAAGACCAAAAATCAATAGAGCCAATGATGGGCATCAAGGGAACATGGTGTGATATGATCACCAAAGGTCTTGGGCAGCCCCACCCCTTTTGCCAGCTACAGCCTACATGGCTTCTCCTTTTGGGGGGTGTGCTCACTACCTTGGGCTTTCCTAGTAGATGTCCCATGTTTATGATGTCTCCAACATCCTAGGGTCTCCACTGAAGCTTAGGGCTCACCTTTACTTCTTCAGGCATTGTCCATTCATGGGTCGACCACAGTGTTTCTTATCCTGCCACCCATTGCCTGGCCTACCAGCCTTCCTTTGAAAACTCAGTAGAAAACTCCATCATTCCACAGTTCTTTTATTTTGCATTCCTATAAAGCCAGCATAATGTGGAAGATGCAGAGATCAGCTGCCAAAGCAAGCAGTCACTAGACTACTCTTGGATCATGCCTGTAGCAGCCTCAGAGTGCCTGGATGGTTGAGTGCTGGGAAACACTTCCCTATATGGCCCACTAAAAGCAGAGTGCCACAGAGCCCTATTCTCAAAGTCTTTCAAAGGAATTTATACTTTTATACCCTAGAGCCTGCACTGGATGGGGTTTGGCCAATTCCTGAGATGCCTCAGGGTATCTCTCCTAATGCATGGATGTAAAGTACTTGTCTCCTTTTTAATTACACTAATCCATTCAACTACCACACTTTGCTAGACCCCAGCTTTCAAATGTACTCGGTTATGGTCCAACTATAAGTTTTTCTAATCTTTCTCTTCCGCTTTTTACTCGAAATTCTTCCTGTAAATTTGGCTAAAAGCAGCCAGCAACACCAATGCCACATCTGAATGCTGGCTTATCTTGATACTTCTTATATGAAATTAATTAGTTTGTCATCTTTAAATTCAGCCTCACAAAAGCCTCATGTCATGGATAAAATATAGATAAATTCTTTGCTAGAATGTGACATGAATGGCCTTTATTCCAGTTCCCAGTAGAGTCCTTATTTCCATCTGAAACTTATGACCACAGTCTTGACTGTTTGCTTTCCTATCAGCATTCTGGACTTCTGAGCTTACAAAAAAATCTCTCAGTAAGCTTTCATTATGGCATTCCCAAACCCTAGGCCATAGATCAGTATCAGTCTGTGACCTGTTATGAATTGGGCCACACAGTAGGAGGTGATCAGTGGGTTAAGATTAATCTGTATTTACAACTGCTACCCATCACTCACATCACTGAGTCCATCACTGAGCTCTAATCCCTCTTGGATCAGAGGCAGCATTAGATTGTCTTCCACAAAACATGTCTCTGGAACAAAAAAGGTTGGAGACAAAGCATAGCCGATGTCTCCAAACTTTTTCAAACTCCTCAACAAAGCAGTTTTAAAGTACAGTCAAAGCAACAACCCAACTTCTCAGTTCCAATTCTCAGTGTTCATTAGCTTTTCCATTCCTGTGACAAAACACCTGAGCAAATCAACTAAAAGTGGAAAAGATATATTTTGGCTTATGGTTCAGAGGTTTCAGTCCATGATCACTTGATTCTGTGTGCTCAGGCTTGTAATAAATAAGTACATTATGGTGGAAGGGTAAGGTAGAGAAAAACTGCTCACCTCATGATATCTAATAAACACAGAGTAGGAAGAGGTCTTGGGACAAGATATACTCCTCAAAGTCACATTCCCAGTGACCTACTTTTTCCAATATATCCTAATAACCTCCTAATAACCCACTTAGCTATGAACTCAACAATGGGATCATCCATTGGTGAAGTTAGCCCTTCATGGTCCAGTCACCTTTCAATACCACCACCACCCAGGGACCAAGCCTTCAACACAAGAAATTTTTGGTGCCTTTCATAGCAAGCCACATATCAAGGGAAATTCTTTCCCTGTATTTGGATCCTTTCTTCTCCAGATACCTGCAGTAAGTCATTTCAACAGTCCCTCATTTCTGCTTCTATCTTTAAACTTTCTCTCTTTTCTTTCAGAATGGATGTATCCTCACATATTTTCTATTTTACAAACAAATAATACAAAAAAGAGGTAAAACTGTCATATTTTCAGGACTTGGGTGTTGTTGTGAGGCTGAAAGCTATGGCACCTGTATTTCATATACCAGCAGAGTCACCCATAGTGGACAGATTTCAGCTGATCAGCCAGATTAAGATAAACTAGAAAGAAGGACCCAGCAGCTCACTCTGAAAGCACTTCACCATTGAAAACCCTATGAACAGCAGAGAAACACTGTCAGATATATTGGTGGAAAATGAGCCCCTTAGATTGGAACACACTCAAAAGGTGCCTGGGGAAGAGTTTCCTCCTCAAAGTAGAGTCTACCTTAATGGTGGGAATGGAGTAAAGCCCCTGAAACTTCCATTTTCTGATGTAGCACAACTCAAAATGAGAAGAAACAACTGTAAATATCCATTAATAATTGGAACATGGAATGTAAATACTATGAATCTAGGAAAATTAGAAATCATCAAAAGTGAAATGGAATGCATAAACATTGACATTCTAGGTATCAATGAACTAAAATGGACTGGTATTGGCCATTTTGAATCAGATAATTTTGTCTACTATGCTGAGAATGACAATGAATGAAAACTGAAAGAGAAATTTGGTTGCATTCAGCATAAACAAAGACATCTTAAGATCTTTCCTAAAGTACAGTGCTGTCACTGATAGAATAATACCATACACCTATAAGGAAAGCCAGTTAACATATTTGTTATTCACATTTACACACCCACCACTAAAGCCACAAATGAAGATGTAGAAGATTTTTACTAGCTTCTGCTCTCTAAAATAGAGAGAACATACAGTCAGGATGCACTGATAATTACTGCTCATTGAAATACAAAGGTTAAAAAAAAAGAATAAGACTCAGATTTGGAAAATATGGCCATAATGAAAGAAACAGTGCTTCAGGCTGCATGATGGAATTTGGTCAGACCAACAACTTTTTCATTACAAACATGTTTCTTTACTATCATAAATAGCAACTATACACATGGAGTTCAACAGATGGATCATACACAAATCAGATTGACTATATTTGTGGAAATAGGTGATGGAGAATCTCAGTATCAGAAGCCAGAGAAAGATCAGATGCTGATTGTGGATCAGACCATCAACTTATATGAAGTTCAAACTGAAGCTGAAGAAAATTAGAACAAGGGTATGAGAGTCATGGTATGTCCTTGAGTATATCCTACCTGAGTTGAGAGAGTATCCCAAGAACAGATTGTATGTGTTAGACACTAATGATTGAAGATCAGATAAGAGGTGGCATGACATCGAAGAAATCATTCATGAAGAAGGCAGAAGGTTATTTAAAAAATAGGAAAATAAGACCAAATTACATGTCAGTAGAGACTCTGAAACTCCTCCTTGAACATCAGCAGCAAAAATAAGATGACAACATGACATAGTTAACAGAAGATTTCAAAGGGAGGAAGAGAAAATCAAATATTATAATGAAATGCGCAAAGAGCTGGAGCTAGAAAACCAAAAGAGAAGAACATATTCTGTCTTTTTTAAGCTTAAAGAATTGAAGAAAAAATTCAAGCCATGAGTAGCAATAGTGAAGGACTCTACAGAGAAAATATGAAATGATACAGAAAACATAAAAAGAAGATAGGAAGAGTACACAGAGTCAGTATACCAAAAATAATTGGTCGGTGATCAACCATTTCAAGAGGTTTCATAGGATCAGGAAGCAGTGGTACTGAGGGAAGAAGTGGACGCTTCCTTGAAGACATAAATAAAACACAGGCTCCAGCAATTGATGGAATACCAATAAGAGATGCTTCAATAATCACATGCAACACTGGAGGTGTTCACTTGTTTTTGCCAAGAGATTTGGAAAATCTCCTGGAGACTTTGGAAAAGCTACCTGGCCAACTGACTGGAAAAGATCCATATTTGTGTCCCTTCTCAAGAATAGGGATCCAACCAAATGCAGAAATTAGTGAAGAATATTATTAATATCACATGCAAGTAAAATTTTGCTAAAGATTCAAAAGTGACTGCAGCAATATACTGAAAGGAAACTTCTGGAAAATCAAGCCAGATTCAGAAGAGGATGTAAGACCAGAGACATGGTTGCTGATGTCATATGGATATTTGCCAAAAACAGAGAATACCAGAAAAATGTTTATGTTTTACTGACTATGCAAAGACATTTTACTGTGTGGACCACAAATAATTATGGGTAACTTTGCAAATAATGGGCATACCAGAACACTTCATTGTACTCAAGGGGAATCTATACAGGGACCAGGGGGCAGTCATTTGAACAGAACAAGGAAATACTGCTTGGTTTAAAGTAAAGAAATGTTTCAGGACTGTATCCTTTCACTTAATCTCTTCAATCTCTATGCTGAGCAGGTACTTTGAGAAGATGGACTTTATGAGGAGGAATGTGACATCAGAATTTGAGGAAGACTCATTAACAACTTGTTTTATATACATGATACAACTTTGCTGAAACTGAAGAGGATTTGAAACATTTACTGATGAAGATCAAAGAACATAGCCTTCAAAATGGATTGCACTTCAACATCAAGAAAACAAAAATCTGTACAGCTGGGTTAGTCAGCAACTTTATGATAAATGGAGAAAAGTTTGAGGTTATCCAAGATTTTGTTATACTTTGTTCTATAGTCAACGCCCATGGAATAAGGAGTGAAGAAATCAAAAGACACACTGCATTGGGAAAAATGGTTGCAAAAGACCTCTGTACAGTGTTGAAAAGTAAGGATGTCACATTGAAGACCATGGTGTGCCTGACTTATGCTATGATATTTTCAGTTGTATCATATCCTCAGGTAAGGTGGTCAGCAAATAAGGGAGACAGGAGAAGAATTGATGCTTTTGAATTTTGGTGCTGGAAACAAATATTGAATATATCATAAATGAGCCAAAAGATTCATCCTATAAGTGCACCCAGGGTGCTTCTTGGAAGCAAGAATGGTTAGACTACCTCTGACATGTTTTGGCCATGTTGTCAGGATGAACCATCCCTGGAGAATGACATGTTTGGGAGAGTGGTGGGTCAACAAAAAGTCAGACCCTCAACTAGATGGTTTAACACAGTGGCTGCAAAAATGGTCTTAAACATAAAAAAGATCTTGTGCATGGCACAATGTCAAGTAGTGTTTTGTTCTGTTATACATAAGTTCTGTATGAGTCTGATCTGACTCAATGGCACTTAACAACAAAAATCCATTATATTATTTTTTATTGTAAATACATTTTAGAATGCTTACAGTTTTTCCAGTCATTTACCAATATTTTAGACAACCTAGGTGAATGACATGCCTGCAGCTGTAGCCCTGTGGCATCCAATCCTGTCAGATCTCAGAAGCTAAGCAGGGTTGGGCCTGGTTAGTACCTGGATGGGAGACCGCCTGGGAACACCAGAAGCTGTAGGCTTGGGAGAAGGACCTGGCAACCCCCTCCCAAAAATCAATCTGCCATTGAAAACCCTATGAACAGCAGAGATGCACTGACAATAGTGTTTCCCCTGTTGTACAGAGGGTCGCTATGAGTCGGATACTGACTTGACGGCACCTAACAACATAACAACAAAGGTGAATGACATAGATGTAAACCCTATCAAATATGAGGGTCAAGTGACCACTCTATTGTTCTTTTTAGGAGCCATGTTTCTGTTTCTTTAAAACATTTTTCCCTCATGCTGTCTAATTTCTCCCTTGGTCATGCCTCTACCTCATTAAGTTTGAATTCTTGCTATACTGCTTTCTACCAAAGAACTAATAAAAAATAAGTAGTTAGTCTTCAGTATTAATTGGTTTGACATTCTTTTTTTTTTTAGTACTAGGGAGCTGAACCTAGGACCTTGTGCCTACTTTGCAAGTGCTCTACCACTGATGTGCATCCCCAGACACTTTTTGCTTTGTGTTTTATTTTTTATGTTTTACATTTTTTCCAATAATCTTATTAGTATTTTTCTGCTGTATAACTTAATAGGTCTCATTATGACATTTCTATTCATGTATTTCATTGTACATGGCTCATGTTCACCTCCCAGATCTCCCTGTCATGACTCCTTACATATCCTCTCCCTCTCCACCAATGGTCCTTCAGCTTACATGTCTCACCCCCCACTCCCTCCTTCTCCTTCTCTCCCTCCCTGTATGTGTGTGTGTGTGTGTGTATCTCCCAATTTTGCATTAATGGCAAAATGTGTGATATTTCCTTTCCTTTCTCCCAGTACCCTTTATTTTTGCCCTTTCACTCTTTTCTTTAGTCTGTTATCTTTGTCTACATAGGTCCCTTCTACTTTCATGACCAATATATTTTAATATTGAACACATTGAAGTCTAGTATCTGCATGTAAGAGAGTTCATATGATGTTTATCTTTGTGAGTCTGGCTTATTTCACTTAATTAAGATGTCTAGTTCCATCCACTTTCCAGCAAATGTCATAATTTTGTCCTTCTTATGACTGAATAAAACTCCATGGTGTATATATACTACAATTGCCTTATCTGTTTGTCTGTTAATAGAAACATAGGTTGATTCCATATCTTGGCTTTTATGAATGATGCTGCAATGAACATGAATGTTCACGTATCTCTGTGGTACATTGATATATTCCTTTGGCTATATACTCAGGAGTGGTATTGTCAGGTCAAAAAGTAGTTATATTTTTAGTTTTCTAAGGAACTTCCATACTGATTTCCATAGTGACTACATGGACCTACATTCCCAACAGCAGTTAGTAGGGTTCCTTTCTCCTTGCATCCTCACCAGCATTTGTTGTTCTTTGTTTTGTTGATTCTAGCCATTGTGGTATCTCAGTGTGGTTTTGATTTGCATTTCCCTGATGGCTACAGATGTTGAGCATTTTTTGTATAATTTTTGGCCATTTGCATTTCTTCCTTTGAAAAGTTTCTGGTCAGTATTTTGCCTAATTTTTGATTGGATACTTTAATGTTCTAGCCTAAAATTTTTTGTGCTCTTTATATATTCTAGTTATTAATTACCTGTCTCATGTATACATGGCAAAGATTTCCTCCCATACTGTAGGCTGTCTCTTCACTCTGATAATTGTGCCTCTTGCTGTGCAAATGCTTTTTAATTTAATGAAGTCCCATTTGTCAATTCCTGCTATTGTTTCCTGCACTATTATGGTACTATTCAGAAACTCCTTCCTATGCCTATGCCTTAAGGTGTTTTTCCTATATATTTTCTCTTGCTTGTTGCTAGGTGCCCTCGAGTTTTCCTTGGAGTTTCCCTGGAGGGTTTTCCTATTTTCATTGACCTGTCACTCTCCCAAACATGATGTCTTTCTCCAGGGATTGGTCTCTCCTGACTATGTGTCCCAAATATATAAGACACAGTCTGACCATCCTTGCTTCCAACGAGCACTCTGGTAGCACTTCCTCTAGGACAGATCTGTTGGTTCTTTTGGCAGTCCATGGTGTATTCAATAGACATCTCCAGCACCATAATTCAAAAGCATCAATTCTCCTGTCTCCCATGTTCAGTGTACAGCTATCACAACCATTTGATGCGACTGAAAATACCATGGCATGAGTCAGGCACACCTTTGTCTTCAAAGTGACATGTTTACTTTTCAATAATCTAAAGAGATTTTTTTGCCACAGCTTTTCCCAAAGCAATGTGTCTTTTTGATTTCTTGACTGCTGCTTCCATGGGTGTTGATTATAGAGCTAAGCAAAGCAAACTCTTGGACAACCTCAATCTTTTCTCCGTTTATTGTGAAGTTGCATGCTGACACAGTCTTAAGGATTTTTGTTTTGTTGATGTTTAATCGTAACCCGTACTGAAAGCTATGATCTTTGATCTTCATCAATAAATGTTTTAAATCTTCCTCACTTTCAGCAAGCAGAGTTGTGTCATCTGCATAATGCAGGTTGTTAGTAAGTCTTCCTCCAATCCTGATGCCACTTTCTTCCTTATAAAGACCAGCTTTTTGGATTATTTACTCAGCATATAAATTGAAGAGATATGGTGAAAGAATACAGCCCTGGCACACACCTTTCTCAACTTTAAAGCAAGCAGTGTTTCCTTATTCTATTCAAACAAATGCCTTCTGGTTCATGTACAGATTCCTCATGAGTACAATTAGGTGCTCTGGTGTTCCCATTTTCCAAAGTGCTATGCATAATTTGGGGCTGGGACTTAGCTCAGTTGGTAGAGCGCTGCTCTGCAGTCTCTGAGGTCCTGAGTTCGATTCCCAGCACTGCAAAAATGGGAGAGGATGTGACAACCCACTCCCAAGGCAATCCCGAAACAATCTTCCATTGAAAACCCTAGGAGGGTCACTATGAATCAGACACGACTTGATGGCACCTAACAACAACAACATGCATAATTTGTTATGATCCACACAGTGAAATGCCTTTGTATAGCCAATAAAACATAGATAAACATCTTTCTGATATTCTCTCCTTTGGCTAATATCCACCTGCCATCATCAATGATCTCCCTGGTTCCCCACCCTCTTCTGAATTCAGCTTGATTTTCCAGTAATTCCCTGTCTATATACTGCTGCAGTCACTTTTGAATGATCTTTAGTAACATTTTGCTTGTGTGTAATATTAATGATGTTGTCTGATAGTTTCCACACTCAGTTAGATCCCCTTTTTTGAGAATAGGCACAAATATGGATCACTTCCAGCCAGTTGGCCAGGTAGCTGTTTTCCAAATCTGTTGGCCTAAACATGTTAACACCTCCAGTGCTGCATCTGTTTGTTGAAACATCTCTATTGGTATCCCATTAATTCCTGGAGCCTTGTGTTTCACCAGTTCTTTCAAGGCAGCTTCCACTTAATCCTTCAACACCATTGGTTCCTCTTTATATGCAACCTCTTGGGGTGGTTGGTCATCTACCAATTCTTTCTTGTATAATGACTCTGTGTCTTCTTCCCATCTTCTTTTGATGTTTCCTGCATCATTTAATATTTTCCCTTTAGAATCTTTCACTACTGCCACTCGAGGCTTGAATTTTTTCTTCACTTCCTTAAGCTTGAGAAACACAGAGCATGTTCTTCCCTTTCGGTTTTCTGCCTCCAGCTCCTTGCACATGTCATTATAATATTTGTTTTTGTCTTCTCGAGCTGCCTTATGAAATCTTCTGTTTAGTTCCTTAACTTCATCATGTCTTCCTTTTGCTTTAGCTGCTGAATGTTCAAGAGCAAGTTCCAGGATCTCATTTTATATGTAATTTGGTCTTTTCTTGAAAACTTGTCTTTTTAATAATCTTTTACTTTCTTTTTGAATGATATTTTTATGTTATGCCACAACTCACCTGGTCTCCTATCATTTGTGTCTAATGCATTAAACCTCTTTTTGAGGTGGTCTCTAACCTCAGGTGGGATATACTCAAGGTCATACCCTGGCTCTTGTACACTTGTTTTAATTTTCGTCAGCTTCAGTTTGAACTTGCACATGAGACTTGCACATGAGAATCTGATCCACAATCAGTACCTGGTCTTGTTCAGACATTTGATATAGAGCTTTTCCATCATCTATTTCCACATATATAGTCAATTTGTTTCCTGTATATTCCATCTGGTGAAGTCCATGTGTATAGTCACCATTTATGTTGGTGAAAAAATGTATTTTCAATTAAAAGGTCATTGTTCTGACAAAATTCTATCATGGGATCACCAGTGTCATTTCTCTCACTAAGACCATATTTTCCAGTTACTGAGCCTTCTTCTTTGTTTCCAACCTTGGCATTCCAGGCTCCAGTAATTATCAGTATGTCCTGATTGCATGTTTGATGTATTTCAGATTGAAGAAGCTGGTAGAAGTCTTCTGTTTCTCCATTTGTGGCCTTAGTGGTGCGTGCATAAATTTGAATAATAATAATATTAACTGGCCTTCTTTGTAGGTATATGGATATTATTCTATCACTGACAGCACTGTATTTCAGTACAGATCTTGATGTGTCTTTTTTGATGATGAATGCATCACCATTTCTCTTAATTTGTCATTCTTAGCGTAGTAGACCATATGATTATCTGACTCCAAATGTCCCTTGGCAGTCCATTTGAGTCTTCTCTCTCTTTCCCTCAGTTTGTTTGGCTAATCGTTTGTCATCTTATTTCTCCTTTCAAAGAACCAGGTCTTTATTTCATCAATCTTTTTTTATTCTTTTAGTCTCCATTTGATTAATTTCTTCTCTAATCTTTATTATTTCTTTGTATGTACTGATTTTGGGGGGTTGTTATTCTTTTTTAAGAGCATGAGATGTATTGTTAATTTATTTGTTTTAGCCTGCCCAGATTTTTTAAAGTAGGCACTCATAGTTCTAAACTTCCCACTTAGAACTACCTTTACTGTACCTGTTATAGAGAAAGTTCTATGGGCTGCCTGGAAGACTGTGTATTCTATAGCTTTGGGTTGGGATAGTCTGTATATGTTTATTAAATCCTTTTGATCTATTGTGGTATTTAACTCTGAAGTTTCTTTATTTTTTGTCTGGATGTTTTATCTAATGTTGAGAGTGGGGTATTGAAGTCACCCACTATTACTGTATCTGGATCTATCTGTCCTTTTAAGTCCAGTAGTATATTTTAAATGAAGTTGTGTGCACCAATGTTGAGTGCGTATGTATTTACAATTGTTATACTTTCTTGATTGTTTCCTTTATTAATATGTACTGATATTTGTCTCTTCAGACTAGCTTTAATTTGAAGTCTATTTTGTCTAATATAAAGATGACTACTCCTGCCTTTTTTTTTTTTTTTTTTTTTTTTTTTTTTTTTTTTTTTTTTTTTTTTTTTTTTTTTTTTTTTTTTTTTTTTTTTTTTTTTTTTTTTTTTTTTTTTTTTTTTTTTTTTTTTTTTTTTTTTTTTTTT